>PVHY01005418.1:0-83606 GCA_004024945.1 Uropsilus gracilis | reverse complement strand
TAGAAATAAATTAGTCTGCACTGCACTGATTGTCTTGCATTGGCTTGGTATTTTGGTTGAGAAGGCTGGGGATGGTGGTAAGGACCCACGAGTGGAAAGTTTAAACTGTGTATTAAAGTTTTTCTTTTCTGCAGTTTTTGGAGCTGAAAGCAGAGAGCAGTTGGCTGGCTTTTGCATATCAGTGGTAAAGGTGATCAGTGAAAATGCTAATGAAGAGTGTATAGCCTGCTTTGTAGAGAGTAGCAGGCAGATAAGTGTATCCAGTTAAGGTTAAAGGTAATTGCAAAGGAACTGCTTGTAGCCTGCTTCTGAGAGAGAAGCAAGCAGATAGCTGTATTCAGTTAAGTAAAGACAGAAAGTCTTCATTTTACCCAGTTTCATAACGACCGAGGAGGAATGCAAGACTACAGGTGGTAGCTATAGAGGCTTGTGGTGGAAGGGTGGGAAAAACCCCGAGCTACTCCATTTTCCCTACAATGGTGAATACCAACTATAACTGACAGTTGTTTCTTTCTTAATATCGATAAAATACCATCTATTTATTTTCATTTTATGATTATATTTTACTTTCTTTATATATTCAAAGGAATAAAGCATTTCATAAATGTTCCTCTCATGAAACCTCCAACATCATTCCTCATTCTTTCTCCTGCCCTACTATGCTGAAAATAGTGACATAATCAGGAGGTCCCCCTCAGCTATAACTATTCAACTACCAGCGTCTGAGCCCACCTATTCTGTCCTCTTGATGGTTGCTTTAGATCAAGATTTCAAGGAGTAATCCCAGGACATCTTAAGGTACATCAGACCCTTTGGAAGTCTAAAAGGTTAAAACTATTCTCAAAATAATAATTACTCATCATTTGCTTTTTAATTCTTGTTTTCTCACAAAGTTTTCCAAAGGTCAAATAACTATGATATCACAGACATCCAAGTAAAGAAGCAGGTGAAAATCCAGCTATCTTCTATTAATAAAGTCAGACATTAAAGAGATTTACTAGCTAAAAAAAATTATCACTTTTCTCACTAAATTTTTTTGAAAAATACAATTGTTTTTCATAAAAAAATTATGTCAGTTGTGTTAACATGAAATTGATAAAGGGTAATGATTTAGTTAAAAATTCTATTGGCACCAAAATACCCTAGTAGGTGGGGTCGAGAGAAAAGACATGCAAGAAGACGCGAGATATGCCAAAAGGCAGTGAAAAGGAAGGAGCAAAAAAAGAAAGGAAGGGAGGAGACAAGAATGGCAGACTGAGAGAACAAGCTCACATGGCCTGGCCAGGGTAGGCCCCCTGGAAAAGTGAGCTGAAGGTGGCAGGGAGCAATAGTGACTAGTAGAAGAGTGGCCAGTGTGGAGAATGTGGTACCACAGCAAGGCAGCAGAGTGAGCTGGTTCCTGGAGATGGCCAGGGATTTGGAAAGCTGATTTGTGCGGAACACTGGAGAGAGAAGAAGCAAAGAGAAGACTCTGGAGAAAGACTGTACTTTGCAGAGTGCCTGCCTCAGGTTTTGGAGGGGCAAAGGGCACCATCTTGGACTGTGTTTGGGACTTTTGAACTTAATGGTGATTGGGATAAGATAATAGGCCACTTGTGGCTGTAAGGACTTTTTGTTTTCCTGGTTAATTTTCCTTGTTAATAAAACCCTGTTGCTAAACTGTTGGGTGACTTTGGCAACCTGCTACCTGCGGGTGAGATGGATATGGTTAAAAAGCTGGGCAGCAGACCGCATTTTAAAAGGTTTTTTTTCCCTATGGCTTGCTGTTTAGCGGTTTCTGGCCCCTTTGTCCCAATATCAAATTGAGTTTATTATTGTTTTTTAAAGCAAATTTTAAATATCAAAAAAATATATTTACTTTTCAATATGGTAAATATCAATAGCTATACAACTGAAATTCTCAATAATTTTTTGAGCATAAATTTGAGGACCATTGCTAGAGATGAGTACTTTCAGTTAAAGCAAGTTCTTCCACTTGTGTACTACCCCATTCTTTTTCACATATTCCATAAATCTATCCTCACATTTATCACTATTTCCCTGTGTGGAGTCATTTCCAGTTGTATGCAAGCATGCTGTCATTTCTCTTAAAAATAAACAAAAAAAAATTCACTTCCTTCACTCCATTTCATCTGTCAGTGACAGCTTCATTTCTCTGTTGCACTTTGTAAAAACATTTGCTCTAAGGAATTGTATTTCCAGTTTCAAATCCCTTTAATCTCCCTTTTAAATCTACTCTCATCAGGTGTTTCTGGTCTTCCCATTCCACTGATACACCACCCCATCTAACCTTGATGCAAAGCATCATTGTCCTTGATATACAGGTGTAGGGTAAAAAAGTTATCAGATTTTTACCACTCCATGATTAGCCTCAATGACTGGCACCTGTGGTATTGTGCTCTCCCCATGATTTGGTTGTACACAGCCTAATGGGTGTGCACATACATTAAGCCATTAAGCGGGCATACCTGGGCCCAGAGAGAGAGGGGCTAAAAGGGCAGGTAGGGAGAAAAGGAACTCAAGTGGCTGTTTTCCTTTTGGCTGTTTGCCCTGCTCATTATTAAAATTCTGTGAAGATGATGCTAAAGACTGACCTTTAAGCTCCTAGAACTGATGATGAATATACCTAGATCAAGATGGCTGCAAAACAATAGGCAATTCCCTTTTTGCTTGGTTCCAGTGTGCATGCATTTCAATTACCACCTTTTAGTTTAGAAGCCTAGTCCCCCAAGAACAGGCTTGAATTTCAGTTACAATCCAAAAAGTGTGAGGAATTGTACGAAGTACAAATTCACTGTCAGGTTTTCAGTCCACTAATACATTACCGACATGGGCACATCATGATCAGTGACAATCATACCAAGTCTTTCAACGTCTACAGGGCACCTATTTTTCAGTCCATCCACAGACTGCAAGGTTCACAGCTTTGCTATCTCTTTATCTCTCAGGGATAAACTTCATGACATTTTACAAACATGAACAGATGAAAAAGAGGGAATTAGCCAAGGAAAGTGAAAGTGCAGCAAAAAAACAAAAAATAGTTATAGAAGTAAAATTTAAGTCAAGCAAAATGAAGGTACAGAAGAAATAACTGTGGAAAGGTAGCTACCACCACATTTTAGAGACTGAGTAAGTAGCCAATGGATGACCAACTTTTGACAGAAATGAGGCAAGTGCCTGGAATGAAAAGGATGAAGTGATCCCAAGTCCTAGCAAAAAACTTCACACCAAAAAGACCCCACAGGGATATTTCACCATCACTGAAGAAAGACTGGGAGATATTTCACAACATTGAAAGCAATAAGATCTAGGAAACTGATGCCAACTTAGAAGGAAAGATGACAAGTTTTCAAGGTGTAGAAAAGATGTTTGCTCTGCATCATAAGTTATATGATGAGATGAAGGAAAACTTTATTCAAATAACTCTTGGTAAGTTTTTTACAAAGAATAAAATAATTCTCAATGTTGCCAATATTTAAATTATAGTTTAAATATTAAATAGCAATTAGTTTGTTACTTTCTTTTTCTTTTCCTATATATTTATAACCATTAGAGTTTTTTGTGTGATTAAAAAATATGTCCAAGGGGCCTTGCATGGTGGCTCGTGCCTGTAAGCTTCAGCCTATGAAGCGGCCAGAGCTAGGGATCGTGGTTCGAGTACTGCCAGGGGCCTGTAGCGAGACCGAGTTCCAAAAAAATAGCTGGGCGTGGTGGCACGTGCCTATAATCCCAGCTACCTGGGAAGCTGAGGCTGGGGATAGCTTGAGTCTGTGGTACCCCGGGCAACTAGAGCCTGCGGTCCCATAGGCAAAAATAGCGAAACAGTCTCACAAAAAAAAAAAAAAAAAAAAAAGTTCGAGTCACAGCACAATAGAAAATTTTCCTGTCAATTATTAGGATTGCCCAACACAACCATTCTCCTAGTCCCACATTGCTGTGTACAGGGTGGCTGCCTGTCCTTCCTTCACCGGGCTTCCAGGATACCATACCCACTTGTTTTTCTTCTTCTTCACTAGTTGTCCTATCTCAGCTACCAGTATTGGCAGACCCAGACTTTAGAGCTAGTCTTCTCTTAGTATCTACACCAACTCCCTAGAGTAGGTGTAAAAATTTTATCTCGCTTACAACTTAAAAATTTTATGCCAACAACTCCCACATTTACATTTCCAGCTCAGACATTTCCCCTGAATTTCATATTTACATACCTGAGAAACAGTTTGATAGCTGTGATGGGGTATCTAATAGATAGCTTAAATGAGTATATCCAAAACTGAAATCTCCACCACACCACCCAACAAGAAAAATCCCTCCTCCACTCTCAAGGTACACCTTCCCCATCTCAGTTAATGGTAACTCCTTACTACAAGTTGCTCAGATAAAAACCTCAGAGTCATCCTTAACTCTACTTTCTCTAGTATCTCCTGTATGATCTATCTAAAGTCCCATGCTCTGTCTTCAAATATAGATAAAATCAGATTTATCCCTATGTTCACTGATTTGACCCTTGTCAAGGCACCAACATCTGTTGTCTGTTTACTGCAATATTTTCCTACCTATTCTCGCCCCCGCCCCCATCTATTCTTAACAGCTGGAGCACTTCTTTTAAAACATCTATCAAACCTTGCCATCCCTCTACTCAGAATTCTCACAATGATTCCCCATTTTCCCACTCAGAGAAATATCTTCAAGTATTTTCTCAATTTCACCTTCTTAAGGGATAACCAGCTCACTCAGAGAAAAGTCAAATTTTCACCAAAGATCTAGTACATCCTATACAATCTGGTCCCTTGTTACTTTTCATATTTTGCCTTCTATTCCTTTCCCTATAACTCATTCCATTCTAGTCACTTTCACAGGCTTACCTTTTGCCAGTTACGTAACCTAGGCTAGAGCCTTGGCACTTACCATTCCTTCTTTCTAGAAAGCTCTTCCTCTAGATATCTACCTGCTAACTCCCTTATCTTCAAATATTTTCTCAATTTTACCTTCTCAAGGTCTAGCCAGCTCATCCAAGCAATTGCAATCTACCAACAGCCTCCTAAAACATTCATCACCCTTAATTTGCTCCATTTTGGCATAGCACTCATCCATTTCGGCATAACACTCATATAACTTGTGTTGTTACACAGCTTAAGTCAGCTTAGAAGGTCAACTCTGGGAGGGCAGCAACTTACTGTCTAGTGTATTTATGCAGAGAATTCTGACACTAGTGGTTTTCGATGATTATTTGCTAAGTAAGTAATGTTGAAAAAGTTCCATGTTACTATATTGAATCCAGAAGATATTCTGTGTATGTCTAATAATTCAAACATCTAAAATGTGATTATCCACTCATTTTATCAAGAACTATTTCCTCAGACAAGTTATAGATCTGAGATATCGAGCATGGGATGGGAAGGTAAAGGGGTCAAAACAGGGGAGAGAAGAGCACGATAGACTACGATGGCAGATCACGGGTGATGTGGTAGGGAGATTTATAGTGATTATCCCCAGGGATGAAATCAAATATTGTACAAAAATGAACAATGATTTAACAAAAGAAAAGAACTATTTCCTGAGTATCTCATATGTGCTAAAGTCTAGGTGGTCAGACATACTTCTCCAGTTCTGTTGCAGGAGCTTCTTGTTTCCGAAAACGATTCTGAACGGACGAAAGTGCTTCTGGTGAATACTGGGCAGCGTTGCTTTCCATGTACTTCAAAACATACTCGTCTACATCTAGGATGATGAACCGGTGACCGAATACTGGGAAGAGGGTAGAAGTATATTTAGCTTGGTTGTGGTACTATCATGCAATCAGGAGTAAAATAATACTGATCTTCCGGTGATAGTCATAGATACACATTTGTGACCTAGACGAACAAACTTTTTCAGTGACTCTCTAAATAGTGACTCTAAATGTTTCTCAGTGTTTAGGAAGTTCAGGGTTAAATCTACAGCTTGAAAATACAAGCAATTTAGAATCTAATTGCTATGAAAGGAGATAAGGACATCATAAAACATACATTACCACGTATATGAGAATATTAGTTTTGTCTCAGCTGGGATACAGTCTAACCACCTCTTGGGTAAACTGAGTTAAATTCCAAGTAAGAAGGACCTATTTATTTATTTAGGCTAGTCAGAAAGCCTAGCCTGTGCTTTGACCTACCCTCAATCACAGCGCCAATGAAGAAGTCATTAGGGCCATAGTAGTCAGGGTATTCCACTGAAGAGAATGGCTTAACAACTTTTGTTCTGCCAAGGTACTTGCCACCAATTATACCAGAATTGCGAACAGGAGGCTCAAAGATACTGATCATGTCAGTGGCTAGAAAATAAGATAAGACAAATCGGCGGTCTTTGTCTTCTGGGATGGGGGATTCCTAGAAAGGTAAAGCGAAAAGGGTATCATGAAAGTTCATGCCTCCAAATGTAAATACCTATAGGAACCAGGTATATAATATAAACCTAATGTACATACTTTAATGTAAAAGAGCATTATGGGGAACTCTGTGGCCTGGGAAGCATATGCTTCATCTGAGGAAGGGTCTCCCCCAACTCAGCTTCAGTTGATTGTTGCCTTGTGGGAAGGCAGGCCTAATGTTACTGGATCTCCCAATTCCTCATGAGAAGATAGAAATCTAGATTACTATTTAAAACCCCTGATTTTAAAATGTTGACTTCAACTCTTTCAAAGCAACACTTAGCCAAGCAAAACACATATATGAGCTACATTCTGCCCACAGGCTACTGCTTTGAGATCTCTTGGCTGACTTTATGTTCAATTTCATGGCAACAAGATGCTTATTCAAAGTTTAGTTCTTTAAACAAGTCTATTTATATACATAATTTTCACAAGAATATTTGTGAAGGAAGGACTCAGTAATACAAAATCAGAGTTGAAAGTGATTCTGAGAAACTATCTTGTAGACAAGACTTTTTTTAAATCAAATCACTGAAAGCGATCACATAGTCCTTGAGAAATAAATTCCAAATTCAACAAGCCTAAATACAGACATGCTTATTTTTAACTAAAATCCTCTCATGTTGCAACTTCAGCATATATCTTGAGACCATAAAATTACTTGTGTAGTAATTTCTTGTTTGTCAAAGAAAGTAACTGGGTTTCCTTTGGTAAAGTAATTTCCTCATGACCAAAAAGTCTCCAAACTTACCTTATTTGATAATAAAAAAATTTAAACACATACCCATGATAAAGATAATAAAACCCAAAGCATAACCCTTCTCTGCATTCAAGCCTCCAGAGGACTCTCACTGTACTTTGAGTAAAATGCAATGTTGGGGCTCCAGGCAAAGGCTTGCCAAGAGGGTGGGGAAGAGAGTAGTAATGATTCAGGCTGGCAAAGAGTATTTTAAAACTGGAAAAGAAACCTAACTTTTTATTTTTTATCTCTGGCAAAATACCACAGAAAAGATCTCATGTCTTTCTTAATGTCTATTAAGAGGTACAGAATTAAATTTAGATTTAAAGAAGAACTGCATAAATAAGAGAAAATTCTCATACCTCCACAAGCCTCTCCTAACATTAACATCATCACAACCACAGTACAAGTATAAACCACCACCACCCCCCCAATAACAAACTAGATGTTACCAACTATTGAATGTAACTACTGTCCTTATTCCAATTTCACTTGTTTTTCACGTAGGTCCTTTTGTTATAGGAAGCTATACATTTAGTCCTTATTACTCTTTAATCTACAATCTGCCCTTGTTGTTAATGACCTTGACAAGTTTGTTAGTTGTTCAGCACCTTCAAGTAGTAGTGTATGTGTGTGCATGCATGTATACATACATACACACAGACTCTAGTTGTCCTGGTCCTGAGCAAGACAGCTGAACAAATTATCTAATTTATCACTGTCAGAAACATAAGTCCTCCATCAACTCTTTAACTGCAGGTGATATATCTCATTTGCCATATTACTTGTACACACAGAAGACTGCTATCATTCTTTCTTTCTCTACACTTAGTAGTATCTAAGATTATTAGTGGCAATTGTCATAATCAATTATGTAATAACTTTTCTAGGATTTTAGGTATGGAAGTATACAAACTCCTGGGAGTCCATTGTCCTTTCCCTAGCCTAAGCGTTATACTGGCTCTTGATGAAACAAATGTGAGGGTAGACAGTCAAAGGCTGAATTCTATTGCTGCCTCTGCTGAAGCATCATTAAGACCGAAGACAAGCCAGTTAGCCTCTCTAATTCTTATCTTCCATAAAATTGGTATAATATCATGTTACCTAACTCTTACAGAGTGCATGTGTAAACATATGTAAATTTATTTACTTATTCAAAATTTATTGAATACCTACAAACTATAGAAAGACATGTTCTTTGCCTTTAAGAAGTTTGTAGTTACTATATTAAAATTCAGTAAATTTCCTGAATTTTAGTCGTAACTCAAAGAACTTAGTAATGATAACAAAACCTTCACTCTTAAGGTATAAAGTATCTAGTTATCATAGAGTTTGCTTGAACTTATTTCTTTTTAAATTTTGTTCAATATTTTTCTAAAACATTAGTTAACCATGTTTTTATTTAATTTTTTGATATATTCATGTATAAAGTTTGAAAAATCACCTACCTATCCCTCTCCAATTCCAATTCCTACTCCCAGAAATAACCTACTTCAATTTTTGGTATGTAAGTACACATTTTGAACTAAAATGTTTGTACTCTTTTTATTTCTATTTAATTTTCCCCTATTTTAAAGACATTATACCTTCAATTCCTATCAGATAATTCAGCTAGTGAGTGGAATAGTCAGGATTAGAATTTATGTCTGTTTCCAAATCCATGCTCTTAACCAGTAGCTAGCTATATATGCGTTCTCGAAAGCAACACCTATTACAGTGGTATGGTTGCAAGTATTACATTTAGTAACTATGAGATCCATCAAGCTAGATATCCTAAGTAATGCTAAAAAATTGTAAGACAGGGTTCCTACCCTCAAGGAAAGCATAGTAAATGGGAAAGGCACACAAATAAACAAATAATTTAAATATGTAATAATTTTTAAATAAAAAGAAAAAAAGTGTGGCAAAGTTTGATCTAAGAAAGATTTAGGGGAAGGAAAGGATTTGAGCTAGTTTTAGGATTCAGGGGCGCCCTATTTACTACTCTCCAATCAGCCCATGTTTTAAAGAAAACATATAACTCTGACAGCTCTTACTCTATCGCTTACAGACAAAACAAATACTTGTGCACTGTTCTAAGAACAGAATCTTAGTATGTGAAACATTATCCTCACCAGTGCAGCCAAATAACGAAGCACCTTGTTATCATTCACCAGCAACTTAATAACATCTTTTTTGGGAGCTTTTGGAATAAGAACAAAGCAATTCTGAGCAGAGTCTTCAACTAATCCATAACCATTATAGGGAGGTAATTCCTGAAGAAACACAGAAAGTGAGAAATAACACAGGCATTTACATCACATTCAAGGTAACAAAGATTCTTTGAAAAAAAATCTAGAAAACATTTATTTAAAAATAATTCCTATATACAGGTGTAGTAAAAAAAATATGGCATAATATGTATAATTACAGATTATACACTGTGATCATTGCTCACAGAAGTGACTAATGATGTTTCAAAGTAACCCACAGGACTAAGTTGAAACTATTTGCTGTTCACTGACCCTTCACTGCCAAACAGGGACTGGCCCTACTCCAGGTCTCCACCCTGCCTTTGCATTGTTCCTAACCTGGTGAAGCCCATGGCTTTCTCTGTAACTTTTGTTTGAGGGTATGACATCAGCCTGGCAGATCTGGAGCCTGTTTTCTCAGCTCACCCAAAGCGTGATTGTGGAAGTGTTAGAATTCTGGCAGCGGTGGCCTGGATTGAGTCCCTGCTACTTTTTTCCATATTTACTTCCCTATTTCTGTTGACCTCAAAAAATAAACACCAATTATTTCACCAGCAAATGGGTTTATTCATAAATATCATCTAAAAACAGTTAGGAATGTAATTTCATGGGAAAACCTATGCACATTTCCCCGGAAGAAAAAAATGTGAATTTCTTTCATAATGTTGGGAAAGACATCCTCTCCTTGGTTAAACTGTTGCTTGGTAAGAGTCTCCATCCCACCTTGATCAGCAAAGCAGCATCAGTTGTTTGGATTCTGTACAGTGTGCTGACTGTCCCTACCAACAACTCTCTTCAGCCTTCTCAAGTGAGGTCTCTGTATATTAATGTTCATATTTCTAATATCTTTATTTCTTGATTTTTCCTCACTAAACAGAGATGACAGCCATATCTTACTGGGAAGTCAACCTCTTTGTCTTCTTTGTGATGGGCCAAACCAAATTTCAAATGTAGATGATAAATTTGGTGAGTTAGCATAAAAATAGAGGGTGAACCTAAATTTTTCATTCAGGTTCCATGAAAAGCTGTAAGCTAGAATGCTTGGATTGTCAGGCAGTCTTCAGCAAAGCTCTTTTTCTCTAACTCCTTTTTGCTACAGTTTCTCAGCAAACTCAAGTTGTACCATGCTTTTCACTGGTAGTTATCATCCCCAAATCTTTTTATATAGTGTATCCAGGTACCTCAACAAATCAGTCTTTGTGATCCCTAGGAGCTTCTGTTGATGTCACACAAAAGTAATCAGTAACTCCAACTACAAAGAGGGTTTATTTGGAAATTAAACAACAGAAGAGAGCACAGGCTGGAGAGTGTGCTCATGCTCATGATCAGACCCATGTGACCGTCCTGGAATCCAAGATGAACCACCCCCTTAGTTATCCTTGAGGACTCCCTCTCAGTTCTACTGGAGTGAGATGCAGAGCATCTTGCATCTGCCATTTGATGTTGATAATTTACACAAGTAAATTCTAGCTTCCTGACCTCAATTTAAGTAGGGCTCTAAATATTAATGTTCATACATCTGTAATACATCAAAAACCAATGACTGCTATGTTCATATGAGATGCAGTGGTTGGAACACTGATGCCTCAACTACTTTCTGGGACTGTAGTTACTGTAATAATCATCATGGTTGGAGTATGAATAGCGGATCCAGTAGATGGACAATGATCTAATTTACTCTAAAAACAAAACCACTATTCAATGAAAATATGTTACCATGGACAGAGGGACTTTGGGTGAGAGACTACCAGCTAATATTTGAGTTAGTCTGGAGGCTAGGCAGAAATAAACAGAGGTGGCTCCTAATTTGATTTGCACCAGAACTAAAAGCAGCCGGCTTGGGGGATGGGGTAGAGATTGAGATATTTTGAAACTAGGAGGTAAGCTTCAAGCAATATACTTTCAAATTCCTTTTGTGTTTCAACAGGCTTCTACCTGTTTTTCCTGAAAGGCACTTCATTCCCTCTGCTTGGAATGGAGACCTTCCCAAAATATCAGCCTATATGCCTTGGGGTCCTGGTACCTTGTATCTCCTACTCCAAGCTATTACTTAGGTCCTGTCCTAAACCAGAAGGACCACTCCTCTCACTAAAGTCATTATCACTCCTCAACACTCCTGCTCACATAACCCTTCTACTAGAATTTCTGCCTACCTATCTTAACAAAGCAAGTACACATGGAGCCAGAGACTCATAATCCTTCAGACGCTGCTTTTAAGGATTAACTCTCCTGTCCTGGTTTCTTCCTCTTCCCTAACAGATGGAGCCAGCCTGAGATAAGACACATCTGGCCACTGGAGCTATGTTATCTTATTCCCAATCTAGCAGATTAGTCTGGGTGTCAGGATTCTGATGTTGACTATATTCACTTCATATCTGCTTTGTCCCGCTATACCCGGCCACAGCTTCCTATCCCTGCTTTCCACCTACATGGTTTAGGGTTTACATGACTCACATGCATTGACTAAAGAAAACTAAAGACTTCTGCTGTTTGGAGTTCTCTCACTCATTTCCAACAAGGACTGTCAAGGACAGGCTTGGATAAAAAAATAATAGATTTCTTATAGAAAATTCACTGAAAATAAACTGATCATACACTATAATTAATGTGCCATATATATGGGTATAGAATTAGTTTTATTATACAACTCTCATGAACTGGACCTGAATGGAGGCTACTGGGAAGAAGGAAAGAACAGTTTGGCCATTTTATTGGACTAGTGGGAGAAGCAGGAAGGCGAGAGGGTAGAAGCATCTTTGCTGTTTGCCCCATAAACACATTGGCTCTGGCTCTCTTCAAAAACTCTGATAGCCACCTTCTTTTTGGCTTTTTGGTGGATTTAATTTAGCACATTTTGACTGTCTTTCTTCCAGCTCTCTGGAACCTGCTTAACCCCTTGTTGAAGGCTCCTGCTGGGAGGCACCTTGGGCTTGGCCTTCCGGAAGCTTTGCTTTTGGGCCATGGCCACTTGGCTCAGCACTGCTTGTTTGGTTGAACTGGTTCCAAGGGGATGAATGATTTCAGACTTTGATTGGGAGTCTGTATTTTGAAATCTTTCCCTTTCTCTGTTTTTTGAACTTCTTACCAATTATGCCCTTAAGCAGCTCATCAAAATCTTTACACTTACTAGAGTTTAGTTACTTTACTTTTATGAGTGCAGGTGACATGAACCCCAAGTATGGGCAAAACAAGATTTTCCCCTTTAATACTGTGGGGTCCCTGGGCATCCCTCAGTTTGCCCAGGATCAGCTTTGATTCCTGGAAGTATTATTGCTAGATATCACTTTTAGCACACCAAAATGCAAACCTTTCTTTGCATTATTTTTTATAAAATGTTGGTTCTTAAAGACTTGCCTAACATATCACTTGACTTTGGGAGAACAAAAACATACTTCCTAGGAATTTTCAGTTTAGTTCAAGAACTCTTAGATTTCAATCATGTGCTGTATTAGGTTGAACACAGAGATGCACAAGACATGGTCCCTACCATCAGAGAGCTTAGTCTAGTAGAAAAGACCCATGAACAGATATATAGATGTTATAGACAGGTTCTAGAGGAGGGAGGCGCAGCATTTCCCCTGGGAACACAGAGGAAAGATGGTCAGCCTTGCTTGGAGCATTAGAAGTCTCCTTGGAAAAGAGGAAGCTTATACTAAATCTTGAGGGGCTGAGAAAGAGATATGAAAAAATAATGGAAAAGTGACTCAAGTAAGTAGAAGAGAATCAACAAAATCCTAGGAAGTCACAAGGTCATTTAGGATAAATGGAGGCTCAGCACAGGTAGCACAGACAGCAGCTAGAAGTATGGCAAGGGTCTGGGCTGGAGGAATTCAATAATCCCATCCATCTATTCATGTTTTTCTTTTCAGAATGAGTCCAGTGACATTATATTATACAGCAGGGGCAATATAAAGATGAACCTCAGGTACTCACCCTGTTTAAAACACAGGGAATACAAAAAGAAATCACAGCATCTGTGCATTAAGTCCACGAAACTATACTTCTGGTACTTCTTGAATTTGCTATACTGTGTACTTTTTAAAACATGCAGTTCTCATTTGAAATACTGAAATATGTGGCTTGGCTAAAATTCTCAAAGCTCAAGTTTATTGGGTTACTATTTCAGTGCAATAAAAGCACCATGAATTTACTCTCAGAACTGAAGGCACTTTGTGGTGTAAAGAACTGAATTTTGTGGTTCAGTGTCCTTCTAAGGAAACCTATGCTGCAATGAGAGACAGCCATTTCCAACATTGTCAATTAGTCTTTGTTTTGCTGCCAATCTGTTTTTAAGCGAAAGAGTGTGACAGGAATACCTATATTGGGGTCTAGAAATTTAAGAGATATCTTTTTTTTATCATAGTGGAAAAAATGAGTAATACAAGGTTTGATTAAAAAATGCAATTAAAACTACACTAAATAGTACAAAAAGTTACTTTTAATCTCCACTTCTTTCCCTATCCCCCATCTTTCCATGTTACTGTTAACTATGTTAATAATATGGGTGATTATTATTTCAGGCCCTTTTCTCAATCTAGGAAAACAGGCATTTTATGCAGCAATTTACAAAAATAACACCATATTACATTCACACCTTCATTTAAAAATATTATGAACAATTGTCCATATTAATATGCACAGGGGTGAACCCTGGGGATTGCAAAGGTGTGAAATTTATATATAAATTATTTAATATAAATAAATAAATAAGAAAAAAAATATGCACAGATTTACTTGATTTTTAACCAATCATATAGCCTTCTATTTGTATGAGATAGAAATAACTATAATTTATTTTGCCAGCCTCCTTATACTTTTAAATAATGCTAACATATGCATGCATACATATTTTTTGTGGTCCCTAAATCAGATTTTTCTAGATCAATATATATGTAACATTTTTACTTGGAAAAAATTAAAAGTGATGCCAATCTGCCCTTCAGGAAAGTTTTTTTTTCTTACTTTCTTATTAACAGCATACGAAAATGCATATTTTTTTCACACTGGGGCAACACAGACTATCATGAGTCTTTAACAGATCTAAAACCTCATCATTTTCACTTCTATGTCTTTGTTTATCAGTTAGACTGAGGGTCCATTTGTATGTTAATTAGGCATTTGTGTTTATTCTTTTGTGAAATTCTTTATTTTATATGCTCTATCCACTTTACTGGATACTCACATAAGAGTCTTTTTGCTCTCTTTTCTTAAACTTTTTTATCAAAAATTTAATTCTCTCACTAGATTTAGAACCAGTACGGCATTACCTGTTTTACAGGAGGTGGTTCCTTTTTGCTCACATCAATACTTGGTAAATCAGAGATTCCGAATTTTTCTTTGTAATACTGTCGTGTGAATGGGTCACAGTCATAAATGAAGAAAGTTCTCCCAAGGATGGTGAGTGGTTTCCCAACAATGAAGTCTTTGGCAGTATACCACTCCAACACCTCTTTATCAGAGATTTCCAGCACACACTGAGGGAAATTTTCTAACAAAAGACAGAGAAACAAGGAAAAGGAATGAACATAGCAAGACGATGACCCACAAGAGCCAGGCATTCTTAAGAACCTGAGGGAGTGCAGTTTTTTTGATCTGGTCAAGGGCCAGGGACTCTTCTATATTCCTAGCAGAACATATGGTACAGCATCTCCATCTGTTGACAGGACACATAAATAATATCCCAGATGGTTTTTATAAAGTCTCTCTTCCATATTCAGCTCAAATTATCACTACAGGTCACTGATCTTGGAAGAATTAGTGCTTAGCAGAAATCACTACAGGAGGAAAGAATAAATGTCCTTCTATAAAGATCAGAGGGATTCAGCTCAGTTCAATTTCTCACCCAGTTCAATTTCTCATCCATTTATTCATTCACCCAACAAATTATTAGTGATCACATCTATCAATTACTAGGTGAACTGTTAAACACTGAGATGACAATAATAATATAGATGCAATTCCAGACTTGATGGAGAAAACATTCTGTTTAGAGAGACAAATACTAAACAATTATACAAATAATGATTTTGTTTCTATTGTGACCACTGCCTATTATTAGGACAGTCTAAGCTAGTCCTGAAGAATGTGTAAGGGACAATTAGGGAGATAACTATAGAAATTTGTTCATCTGAAAAATCAACAGATTTTCAGATGCAAAATCAACTTTGTACTTTGGGAATAAATCCAGTTTTGTTCAATGTTTTATTAAAACTAAGAATTGATTTGCTTAAGCTGGACTCTACAGCATTGCTTCCATGGAAACTATATTCTGGTAAAGAGTCACAATGCCTATCTGTAACCACAGAAGTTGGCCCCCAAATCCCAATTACAGGAAGCACAACAGGTAGACTGGTATTCTTCTAGTTGATAATTGCCAAGATGAGAAAATAGAAAGGCAGGTTAATGTTCTACCACAAGACACACACTAGAAAAAGAGCTGCTTTTTCCCCAGATATGCATTTTTTTAAGCCTCCAAATGGAAGGATCCTTCTCCCAGTGTCTATGTGTCTTGATCCTGATCTTAGTCGAAATACTTTCAGCTTTTCACCATTAAGTATAGTATCTGGATGGCCCACATCCAAAGAACGGGCAACAAGACTTGCTGGGGAGGATGTGGAGAGAAAGGAACACTACTACACTGCTGGTGGGAATGTAAACTAGTTCAACCACTATGGAAAGCTGTGTGGAGGACCCTCAAGCTAATGAAAATGGAACTACCATTTGACCCAGCAATTGCTCTTTTGGGAATCTACCCAAAAGAGACCTCAATGTGGGTACAAAGGGATACCTGTGCTCGGATGTTTACTGCAGCACAATTTATAATTGCAAGGTCATGGAAACAACCCAAATGCCCCAAAACAGATGACTGGATGAAAAAAATGTGGTATATATACATGATGGAATATTACTCATTAATTAAAAATGACAAATTCAACGATTTCATAACAACATGGATGTATTTAGAAGAAATCATATTAGCAGAAACAAACCATAAAGAAAAAGACAGAAACCAAATGGTTTCACTGATATATGGGATATAGTGAAAAAAATAAACAAAAGCCTTGAGGAAAAGTCAAAACAAGCTAAGCACCAAACTGAAGCTAACAATTTTGGGGAAGGGAGGGGAGGGTGGGGGTAAATCCTTGAGATTACAATGTTGTGAAATTTATATATAAATAAAAAAATTTTTTAAAAAGTATAGTATCTGGGTTTGTCACAAACAACTTTTATAAACACAAACACTGAGATAGATTTCACTTAGTACCATCTCTTGGAGAGTTTTTACTATAAATATATATTGAATTTTGAATGCCTTTTTGGTGTCTAATGAGATGGTAATTTGATTTTGTCTTCATTTTTGTTGATATGATAGGTGATGTTGATTGACTTGTGTGTTATACCAATCTTGCATCCCTGGATGAAGTCTATTTGATTGTGATGGATGATTCTCCTTAAATGTTGCTGCATTTGGTTTGCTAGAATTTTGCTGAAGATTTTGCATGTATGTTCCTCAGACATAGTGGTGCATAATTATTTTTTGTACAATCTTTGATTTGGGGATCAGGTAGTGCTGTTCTCATAGATTATGTTGGGCAATTTTCTCCCTCTGATTTTTTTTTTGTAAGATTTTGAGTAGGATAGGGATTGGGCTTTCTTTCTAGGCTTGGTATAATTCACTGGAGAATTTTTATTACTCTTTCAATTACAGCACTTGTGATTGGATTGTTTAAGCTGTCTATCTTTTTTTGAGACTAGGTCTCGCTATTTTTGCCTGTGGAACCGCAGGCTCTTATTGCCTGGGGTACCCCAGACTCAAGCAATCCCCAGACTCAGTTTCCCAGGTAGCTGGGATTACAGGCATGCGCCACCACACCCAGCTATTTTTTTGGAACTAGGTCTCGCTACAGGCCCCAGGCAGGACTCGAACCCCAATTCCTAGCCCAGCCCGCTTCATAGGCTGAAGCTTACAGGTACGAGCCACCGTGCCCGGCCCTAAGCTGTCTATCTTAACCTCAATCTTGGGAGATTGTATGTATCTAAGAATTTGTATATTTATTTCTAGGTTGTCCAATTTGTTTGCATACTTTTATGGCAGGTTCTTATGATCCTACATATTTCTGCAATATGTCACATTTTTACTCTTTCATTCCTGAATCCATTGCTTGGAGTTTCCTCTCTTCTTTATAAGTTTAGCTAATGGCTTGTCAATTTTGTGATTTTTTTTCTTGTTCTTCACTCTAAAGAGCTCTTTTCCTTTGTTCTTCATTATTCTAACTCTGAGTTTAATCCCAGCTATCCTGCAGAAAATTTTAACATCTTTCTAGCTCACATTCCTTCCCCTGAACTTTTGTCTACATGACACAGTTGATTGCCTAACCAGATAACCTAGCCCCCTATATTACTGTTTAACAGTTTTGAGTATTTAAATGACTTTTCTCCCCTATTAATTATGGTGACAGAAAGACAGTGATTCCAGGTCTGGGAGGTGCATTTTCATATGTTCCTCACAATTCCCCATGAAGTAGTATCCTCAGCAGACATTTAGGTAGTTTTTAATTGAATTTAATAAAAATCACCCATTGGGAGACCAGGCATGGTGGCACAAGCCTGTAAGCGGCAGCCTAGGAAGCTGCAGCTAGGGCCAGGGATTGTGGTTCGAGTACTGCCCAGGGCACGTAGTGAGACCTAGTTCCAAAAAATTATAGCTGGGTGTGGTGGTGTGTGCCTGTAATCCCAGCTAACGGGTAAACTAAGGCTGGGGATCGCTTGAGTCTGTGGTACCCTGGGCAACATGAGCCTGTGGTTCCACAGGTAAAAATAGTGAGACCTAATCTCAAAAAAACAAACAAACAAACAAACAAAAAAAAAAAATCACCCATTGGATAAATGCCACCTCTTTAAAACAGTTTTGCTTAAAGGAAATATTTAGTTAAGAGGAGTTCAGCCTTTTCTGTTCTGCTACTGAATGACTAAGAATAATTTTCACAAAAAAATGTTTCCTACTTCTTTAGAGAATCCTCCATGTGTCATAGGTCATCTCTCCCTATACTCATAATGAGAATTGTTTAAATTTGGGGAATTATAGAAAAGGATGATGCCACATTGATAAAGCAGAATCAAACATGGAATCTGAGATTTCAAGGAATTTGGTTTTAATGACACTATTTTCATGCCGCCTTGAGTATATTTCCATATTTTCTTTTAAGTCCTATAAATCTAATTTTTGTTGGCTCCAGATGGTAAGAATTTCAGACTTATTTATGCATCTGGAAAGGCAAAATTAGTACATTAGTTCCAATATCATAGAACTCTAAGCATGCTCAATAGGAAGCTAAGTATAGGAATACAGGATCAGCAGGCATTGAAGTAAGGCCTAAATCCAGTTGTTACCTGAAAATACAAGCTATATTATTATTCTCATTTCTCAAAAAAAAAAGTTAACTCTTTAAATGTAAGGTTAACTCTTAACATCTCCCTTACATGCACACTTTTTAGCAGGCAATTTACTTATTGTACATGTACAATGTGTGCTGTTTTATGTGCATTTTACTCTATATAAATGTTATTATACATCTTTTCCACTTTTCTTCATGACACTATGACTTAAAGAGACATTAATTTGCTTTCTTATACATTTATTGTTTCTAACTACTAAATGTTTTAAGGCTGTACCTTTACCACTTTTTGTTGTTGTTGTTGTCTATGCACTATCTCAATAATGGACATTCTGGACCCAAAGAATACTGCATTAAAAAAAATACTTGTAGGCCAAGCAATGCATGTGAGTAGGTTGAAGTTAGCCTTTAGACTGCCAATTTGTTTATAACCTCTAATCTCAACTTGTTTATTAGCTCTAAGACAAGCCTCTTGCTCAATATTTGGAATGCCTTATCTCCTAGGTCTAAGAAATAAAAAGGAAAAAAAAAAAACAATGAAAGTAAAGAGTTCTGTCAGGCACCCAAGTATGAGAGATGTCACTACTTATGACCATGATTTTTTAAGAGAAAATTATTAAACTAGTAAATCCATAATTAAAGTAAGCCTACTTATCTCTAAAAAATATTGATGATTGTCAAGTATCAGCTACATTTTGTTGCAATCGCATCTTCTAATCAACTAGGTTATTTTATCTCTTCTTTTACTTCATGTCTTTTTTTTAATTAAGAAAATTTTATTGATTCTCCATGCTAGGTTACTTCATAACAGCAAAATAAGAGCAAGGGTTAGCACAGTGAAGCTCTATGAATCATAGACATATCTCTTCCGCTCCTAAGTAAGCCCACACTGAAAATTTCAGTTTAGGGAGTAGTTGAGGTAAGAGATTAAATCAGGAAAGCAAATAAGGAAGTGTTAGGTTATATAGCTGAATGAAAACAAATCTGATATTAAGTTGATTCAATTCAGAAATCTTGCTCTTCCATATTTTATTTTATTTTATTTTTTGAGACTAGGTCTCGCTATTTTTGCCCATGGAACCGCAGGCTCACGTTGCCCGGGGTACCACAGACTCAAGCAATCCCCAGCCTCAGTTTCCCAGTTAGCTGGGATTACAGGTGTGCATCACCACGCCCAGCTATTTTTGGGGGGACTAGGTCTTGCTGTGTTGCCCTGAGCGGGACTCGAACCGCAAACCCTGGCCCCAGCCACTTCATTGTCTGAAGCTTACAGGCATGCGTCACCATGCCCGGCATTGCTCTTGCATATTTTGTACTGATCTCCAATTGGTCTTCTGATCTTGTTTCATTGATTTAAATATCAGTCATCTCTACTAGAAAATTTTTGAGGCAAACCTGGACTGACTGGAAAATAAAGGCGGGAAGTTATGGGTAATCCACTTTTTAAATACCTAAGACGAATAGAGCATGAGTCTCCCAAGTGTAAAAATCAATGACATTGATTAAGTAACCAAAAAAGGTTCTAATTAACAGAAAACAGACTGAATTTAACATACTTGCATCCTCCACTAAAACCTTAGGCATGCGCTGACGGTTCATCAGGAGTGGAAAGGGATCTCGCCCATTATTCCGTTCATGGACCTCTCTAATTTCCATTGTATTATCCATAAGATAGTAATGAATAATGTAGTTGCGACATTCACCAAACATACTGTCTGTATCATCCCAGATTGCATAGAATCGAAGAACCTTTAAGAAATCCAAAATAGTGACTTAAGTATTCTTTAAGTAGAGAGTTTTGGCTATTTTAACATTTATATATCAGACAATAATGAAAAGATTAGTTAGACTATGAAGTAATATCAGCAGTTTAAAAAAAGGAAGAAATATTCACCGAAGTTACAGAAACATCTGAAATTATAAGCCAGATGTTAGCAGCTGGAAAATATTAACTAATGGACTTAGACATTTGTGTTGAGAAAATTTTACTTTGATCTAAGATATTAGTGAAGGAGGACCTAAGTTAAGAGAGCAATAGGCCCTTTACACAGAAGCTTGCATGTATTAATAAAGTAAACATGAATGGTTAATATTTAATAACAATGAAAAAAATTTCATTTTTTAACTTTTCAAGATCCATCAACACACATAACTATCAACAACACAATATTTAAATACAAAATATAGCAGTGCGTCTGTAATCCCAGCTACCTGGGAATCTGAGGCTGGGAATTGCTTGAGTCTGTGGTACCCTGGGCAACGAGAGCCTGCGGTTCCACGGGCAAAAATAGGGAGACCTAGTCTCAAAAAATAAATAAATGAATAAATAACCAAAAAAAAAAAAAACAAAATATAGCAGATAATGTCCTTAAAAGACTTTATTAGTACTAGGTAAAATTTTTCTGAACTAAAAAGGATTACATTTTTGAGAGCAAAAGAGCAGCAAAAAAGCATTAAGGATGTTCTCCCCTTTTCTCTTTTCCTTTAGTACAGAAAGAAGACTCAAATCTGCTTCCACAAACCAGCCCACAGGGAGAGGATATAAAGGCTGGAACAGAGTTGGAAAATACCCAGAACATTCTGTACTCAAAAATGAATACAAAATTTAAACAAGGAAGCATCTGCAATGGGATTTCTATTTTAACATTAGAAACATAAATATATATATACATACATACATACATACATATATATTTTTCAGTGTTATTGCATATATATGTAATATATATATGTATATATGCAATAAACACTGAAATATTTCATTTAAGGTTCCCCAAAGAATTCTATGAAATTAACTCATATTTGGACAAGTAGTTGGTTGAAAATATTAAATGGGAGGCAGATGTAGTTCAGGAATTGTCTTTATACTTAAATGCTTGGTGGAACCCCTAAGACTTAACCCTACAATTTTCTTTGGATAATCAATATGAAACTTCCTTTTTCGATGGGAAACATTCCTATTCTAATTACTTTAGATGAAATCAGAAAGATAACACTGTATTCAAATAGCTAAATTATAGAAATAATGTTTCAAAATGCACAACTACCAAAATAACTAGCTAATAGTAAACATGTGTTATATCAGAAAGGAGTAAACTTCTGAGGTTTCTAGCTCACTTACCTGTTTGTCAAAGGTGAGAAACTGCTTGAGTTGATCAAAGTCCGATGGGGTGACATACTTCCGAAGGGGCTGTTTCCGGAGCTCAGTGTAAGGATCAAGAGCCATCTTCTCTGGTGGATTCAACTCAATTCCTTGACTTTCCAAAAATACCTAAGTAATTTATAATTTACAATGTTCATCTTTCTTAAAGCTTTTAAAATAAACTGATAGTAAAAAATAAGCATAATAATAATTTCTATACATTATAGAAGTCAACCAAGTCTCCAATGGACTCAACTTTATAGTGCAGGTAATAATTGATAATTACCATAAGTATTCTGTATTATAAAACTGCTGGGCAATAAGCTAAGCTAGTTGGAAGACACATGAGTAAGGTTACTGGTTCCAAATATCAATCCAGATCCATGAAATTTAGTTAGTTGCCCAGGAACACAGTAAGTCTAGGATGGCTTACAGCTGTACATCTGGAAGCTAACCATAGCTTCAAATAATAGGTGATACATATCTACTATGGGGGCAAGCTACACAATATCAGTTAAGCTGAAATCAAATCCCCAACTTCCCATTTCACATAAAACAAGTATATGATTAACTCTCCCCCCTTCAAGAAAAGAAAAGATAGCACACCCACTGGTTATTTTTAATAAGAAAATATTTTAGCAAAATAGGAAAGATAAGTCAAATGCTCAGATCTCATCAGATAAAGTTAAGGAGAGGCTGGGCATGGTGGTGCATGCCTGTAAATGGCAGCCTAGGAAGCTGTGGCCGGGGCCAGGGATCACGGTTCAAGTCCTGCGGGGGGCACGTAGCGAGACCTAGTTCCAAAAAAATATAACTGGGCATGGTGGTGTGTGTCTGTAATCCCAGCTACCTGGGAAGCTGAAGATGGAGATTGCTTGAGTCTGTGGTACCTCGGGCAATGTGAGCCTGCAGTTCCACAGGCAAAAATAGCGAGACCTAGTCTCAAAAAAAAAAAAAAAAAAAAAAGAAAGAAAAAGAAAAAGTTAAGGAAAGCAACTGAACTTGACATGATCTTGAATCTTATTTGACCAATTATGAATAAGTGTAACACTACTTTTGGAGTTACTATAACTTTGACTACAACTTGACCCTTCTTAAAATCATCACAGTAATATACCTTTTTTGATCATTAGAGAAGGAAAAAAACAATTTCATGGAATGTGCTTATATTATCAAACTGGAAATTAACCTGAAATCCAGGTTTCTTTTGGTAATTGTGGAAAATTCAATAAAAAATTATATAGAACTGAAAGTTAAAATATTTGGGTTTTAGCATTAGCTCTGAGCTGTGATCTTAATATTTAAAGTTTGACTAGACAGTCACTACTATCCTTTCAAAATACTAAAATATCATCTTAATATCTACTAACTACTGAGTTATAGATAATGACTAAAAATAAAACTTTCTTCTCCCCTTGAGATAGTGTATTAGTGTTGTAGGATTATTGAATGAGACATTTAATGGGTGTTTTGTTCTTTTCTGTTGCAACTAATAAATAACTAGGCCTTCTCTTAAACTTACCTTAAGAATTTTGGCAGGAACGTGGAAGCTTCCTGAAGATGACTGTGTCTGTTATTTCTGTTATCTTACAAAGGTTTTAAATCTTTGAAGAGATTCTTCTAAAGTGTGCTAGAAGGATAGGTGACAATGGAATACCTTTGAAGGCAAGAAGAGAAACCGGGGAATTTCCCCCAGTCTGGAAAATAGACACCATTTGGTGGGTCTCAAAACAGCAGACTCTGCATTTGCTCAGCAGGCAGGGACAGTCAGAGCATATGTGGAGCCAGAAAGGCACAATCAGTTCAGAGACTAGGAATCCTAGGGTCTTACCTAACACCACAGCATCAGGAAGTTCCCTTTGTCATTGATAAACCTGTACACCCTGACTGTATGACTCCTCTATGTCTGGAAGGGTTGTTGCTTCCTTGTTCTTTAACTTAGTCTTTGGCAAAGCTTAGGGTGAATAGAAATACCAGCCGAGTTGGATCGGTGCTCAAGTAGCCTTTAATTTTTCAAAAACAAATATTTCTTATATGTCAGTACTTGAGTGGGAATCATATCTACTATGTTAATGGTAATACTTTCATAAAGATAAATTCTAGATTTATGATTGATAGAGCTTTATTTTTTTTTCATGTGGTTGCTTCCTTCTGTACAGAGGATCAAACATTTATTTGGAGTAGTGAAGAGGGGGTAAGAAGGGATATGTTGTAGATATATATGAATGGAAGTGGTTCCTGGATTAAACCATACAGTAGAAAGAGTTTATCTACTCATTGGTTCAGCCCCAAAGAAAATAATCAAACTATGTTCTCTTTGTCTTTGCAGCAACATGGATGGAGCTAGAAGGAATCGTGTTAGCAGAAATAAGCCAGAAAGAAAAAAGAGAAATACTAGATGATCTCACTTATATGAGGGATATGAGGAAAACAAACAAATGAACAAGAAAAATGTAAAGTGGTTCCACAGGCAAAAATAGCGAGCCCTAGTCTCAAAAAGAAAATAAATAAATAAAAATAAAACTGTTAACAGAGTTGAGGAATGGAGCAGGAGAGGGGGAGTGGTGTAGAGTCAGGGCAGGGATGGACACAAGAGATTAAGATGGTTCGTGGGTGATAGGGTGGTAGGAGAACCTCAGGGTAGGCAATAATGTAAAAATATATATATAACAAAATTTAAAAATAAAAGAATCAAACTAGATGAGAAGTGATACATTTTACAATGTTATTGAAGCTAATAGATCAATTATTGAAATTACAGTTCAATTTAATCATCAGTGCCTGAAATACACAGCTTTAGATGTACATCATTAAAACATAAAAATTGATCCTCTTTATTAACAAACACTGTATTTGCAAATTCACTAACACTGACTTGTTGAAATTTATTTGTAGCATCAAAATCCATGCTCACATTGCTTTTGTGGTCCTTCACAGACATGCAGGGAATGATGAAATTTATGAGTTGTTCAATGAGCACATTATCAGATAAGGTTAAAAAAGATGACATTCTGTCTTGTTTCAGTTTTCATACTGAAAAAGGGTCCCTTTTGTGGTCTATTTAAGTACCATTTTTTCTCACTTTTGTGGTTTTTATTAGTGATTTTGTAGTTTTAAAATGGCTAGCAAGTGCTAGGGTACTTTGTCACAGTGCAAGAAGAGTATATGTATTTAATACTAACCTGTACATTATAAAAAGGCCAAAATGGTACACTTTATGTATATCTACCACAAAAAAGCACTATATTTCTTAAGGAGAAAATAAGTGCATTAGATAAGCCTTATTCTTGCACGAATTATACTGTTCTTGGCAATGAGTCAAAGTTAATGAATCAATGTATTTTAAATATGGAGTTTTTTTTTTTTTTTCTTTGAGCCTAGGTCTTGCTATTTTTGCCTATGGAACCGCAGGTTCACGCTACCCGGGGTACCACGGACTCAAGCTATCCCCAGCTTCAGCTTCCCAGGTAGCTAGGATTACAGGCACGCACCACCACGCCCAGCTATTTTTTGGGACTAGGTCTCGCTGTGCTGCCCAGGACGGGACTCAAACTGCGATCCCCAGACCTCACCGCGACTCCATAAGCTGTCGCTTACAAGCACGCACCACCATGTCCGGCTTAAATATGGAGCCTTTAAACAGAAACACATAAGGTCTGTGTTGATCAACTGATGAAAATGATGTTATTACAAGCCTGTAGGAACCTAACCCTGTAATACAGTTCAGTATTTACTTATTCAGTGTTTATGATAATTGCACATACATACCTACCACAAATAATGAACACTGACTATAAATGCCTTATATCATTACAAATATATAATATGTCCTTTTTGTCTCCTCCAACCGTAATGTTATAACTTCCATAAAATCAATTCTTTGTACCTGGGACATAAAATAATGTCTGGCACATAGCAGACACTCTATATTTACTAAATTAAGTACTAAATGAAAAAAATTGAATGCGTTTCTTTGAGAATGCAGTGCATGACAAAAATTGGTCACATTTGGCATTATAGAAATGGGATTAAGAGGATAACTAATTGAAAAACCATAGCTCCACTTCTAGAATTTTTCTAAAACAATTTAGGATTTATTAGGATTTATATCATAATAACATTTTGTGCTAAGGAAAGGTCACCATCTTCTGTGTGTGTGTTTGACTTTGTTTTAAGGTTAGTCAAAAATCCATATTTATGAAATAGAAAAAGGGGATTTTTCAATATAAAAAAGCAATTTCTCTGAAAATGGTTTTATTTCAGAAATTCTTCATTTAGACAGTAAGTTTCCCTAGAGTATAGAAAGCATGATTTATAGAAAATATAAAGTGCACCCAAAAAAAATGAATGCTAATGTTTGTTAACAGAGATAGTACTAGTCTGGTTAACTAGTCTGGTTAACTAGACCAGATAATTTGTCTAATGCCACTTCTCTGTTTTATTTATTCATTTTCAAGAGCCTTGTTTTTTTTGTTTGTTTTGTTTTGTTTTAAATAGGATTTCTCATCTCAGGTGCCATTACTTCCCACCACCAAAGTGCCCACAGTCCTCCACCACACCTATTGTGTTCTCCTCCCTCATTGTTCTATACTCTCTTCTCATGAATGTCTCATATCTATGGTCTGTTTTTAAGGGTCAATCTTATAGTTTGCCTTTTTTGATCCTTTTGTTTCTCTAGATTCCATATATAAGTGAAAGGATCCAGTATTTATCTTTCTTCTGACTCATTTTATTTAGAGTAGTTCCTTCCAGTTCCATACATGTTGCCACCTTCTTCCATATTTTCATCCTGTCAAGGATGCTACATGCCCTACTCTTTATTTGAACTATCATATTAACAGGTTTCTTATAAAATTTTTTATGTATGATGGGAGTTCAATGTTACTTAAATGTATATGTATCATATCACTGTTAAAAATCAATGTTACTACATAGTATTGGCTCATATAAACACATACACGAATACCAAATTGACACATGTATAATAAATACAAGATAGATTACCCATGTCCTCCCCCTATTTTAATAAAGTGAAATGTATCCTTTCATGAATAAGAACAATATCTTTATACATCACAATTTCCAAAATAATATACCATACCTGTGTGAATCGGTCACAGTCAACAATGCGGAAAGTTTTGCCATAAATTGTAATGTTTATCCCTCGATTTAGGTCCTTCCAATGATAATGGTCTCCACGGTCGTTCTTTGCAAGTCGTTGACGTTTGATTAATTTGCCTTGAGGTATCCCAGAGTTTTCCACAACAGGCTCGATGATAGACATGCTATCATCTTCTAGATAATAGTAAATAATCACTTGACGGATTCTATAATGCTCCTCAGTTGACATAGGAACATCTTCTTGAAAATAGGCATCAAATTTCAGTACCTAAACACACAGGAGAGGGAAACATAGTAATGTATTAATTTCTCATCCCCAAAATAGCAAAACTAAGCAAATAGAAGGGTAAAGTAGAAGGGTGGAGCATGGTGGAGGATTATTGGGGCTTTCGTGGTGTGTATGGTAAGAAAACATACATACATTTGTAGAGATTTGAACCTATAAACCCTAAGAAGAATACAGCATTATAAACCAAAACTACCTAAGATAATTTGGGAAAGAATAAAAACTGAGTCAACAACAAAAAAATTAATTAAAATTTCAAAAAAATCAAGAACCCTCTTGTAAGACAGCCACTAACTACTCATTGCTACTAAATCAAAAACTGCAAAACTATAGTGCATTGTGTTTCTTTTTTTATGTGATTTGGCAAATTGGATAACACTAGCTACTAAGGAAAATGTAGTTTTGGGTCTGAGAGTGGAAAGAAGTCAGCTGGTGAGTGATTTAACAGTCAAGTAAGGAATAAAGTACTTTCAGAGGCTACAGGCTTGAAAGCAGATTTTTTTTTTTTAGGACAGGATAGAAAAATTTAGGTAAAAAGTAGCCACTGAAGTATTTAAAATGGAAAGTTAAAGATTGAAAAGTTGAAAGAATAATAATATCAGTGATAGAGGGGTAGCTAAATTATTCTAGGAAATAGACTATAGTAGGTGATAATAGAGGAGCAAAGAGTAAAGATGTAAAGATGACGATACTCACAGTAGAAAACCTGGTCATTATCACCTAAATAAGAAGTTAAATTGTATTCTAAGTATGAGGAACAGTAAAATGAGTGTCTAAAACACGGACAAATATATTCACCATTAAATGGACATCTGAGTATTCTTTAAAAATTTAAACTCTAACTCTAGTTTGATTTAGAAAAACAATTTCCTGACTACAAAAAAAAGTTCATTTTAAAATCATGCATTTGGCCATGCCTGGAGGGGAGGCCTCAGGTAGGTTGCATCCTCTTGTGCAGAGGATGCAGTGGGGTGCAGGCCAGCTACTCCCTCCCTCCAGGGGTAGCCAGGTCACCCTGGCTGCTTCCATGTGGTCCAGGGCTCTACCTCTTCTGCCCTGATTGGGGTGGGAGGGGTTACAACCCCTCCAGATTGCCCTGGATGGAGAGGAGGCCTCAGGAAGCACCCCCCAAGCCTGGAAAGCCCAGGAGTGGGGACCGGGTGGGGTTTTAGCCCCATCTGGCAGTGGATGATTGTTGCACAGGGCAGCCATCTGCAGCCCGAATGGGGTGAGGCATGTTGTCCCCAGCCAAAGGGGGACTTGGATGGCACAGGCATGGCCATCTGGGCCCCGCCCCCACGTAAGAAGGTACCTACGCACAGGTGGGGTGGGGGTGGGGGGAAATGCCCATTCCATTTCACTCTCACTCCAGTCAATCTTCAGGAGGAAGAAGAACATCATAAAACAAACGGGTGAGGGATCAGGTAAAAATCTAGCCCATAAGCCTGAGCTGGACACAGCCAATGAACAGCTGAAAGAACCAGTGCATGCCAGACAGGAGAAACAACTATGAAAATATGATGTCAGTATCCCAAAAACCACTTATTGAGGCTGTGATTTAAAGAATAAAAATAAATAAAAGTTAAAAAAATCCCCCCCAAATTAAGAAATAATGAAATTAAGTCATGTATTTAACTACTCTCTCTCTCTTTCATTATATATGGTAAATATGATTTATCTACAAATTGTGAAGGAATTAAAATTAGTATAAAAATAAAATGTAAATAATATTCTTCATGCCATGCAAATAATGTTCCATAAATAATATGTCAATAATATTCTCTTTAAAGAAATGAATTATAATACCTAAAAAGGATACATTAACTAACAGCAAGTAGCATAAAATTACAAAGAAAAAGAAAAAATTGCTTCCAATTTGCTTGTTAGCCACAATTTCTCTCTCTGAATTTCAATTTCTCGCTCTCTGAATTTCAGTAATACATTCTCATAATATATGACTTTATCACTTTTCAGTTTGTAATAATTCTTTACTATTCAGTAAATATTAAACCTACCAGAATTTGCATCTTGATAAATTAAATTTATTCACCCTCCTATTTTCACTAGTCTCCTTTATAGACTCATTTTTCAGTACCTATCATAACTACAAATAAACAAGAAAAGGTAAAGAAATCCCCACTCCTATAGTTGGTAATGTTTAGTGCAAGCTTAGTTTCAGCCTGTGAATGAATATGTTAACTCATTCCTATCAAATGAATAATTGAGACAGGCAAGAGGGAATAATATCCTGGCTGATTCATTAACTTTTAAAGATTAAGTGATTATTAACGTAAAAGCATAGTTCATATTATTCTGTTTCTTCTACTCTGTTTTTAATAGGTACTCAAAAAAGATTTGACTAGCTAATAAGAACGTGATAGACATGCAATAAAAACAGTAAGATGAAAAGAGACAGAAAATATGCCTAGCAATAAGTTAAGAAAGCTAACAGAATTAGTCAATAGTTCTCAGCATATTACATGTTAAAGTCATGTGGAAATTAGAATTGATGAATATTGGGAAAGCATATAAGTTTTTTAGAAGTACCACCAATAACTTTGCTATATGGCCAGAATTTGCACTTCCTCAAGTGAAAAGAGTAGTAGCCTCATTGACAAGAAAATCAAAGATGATATAGAAATGTTAACAAGAGGAAATAAGTGAGACACAAAATTTCATACTACTGTTAGGCTATTTTATGTCAAACCTAAAATGTTTCCTGAAAAAGAAAAACAATTGAGATAACCTGGAGGAAACTGGCGATAGATGGGGTTGTTGTCATATTTATATTTCACATTTTGTAGAGATCAAAGATTTGTTATCACTACAGAATATTTGGCTTTTAAAAAGGAGTTAACAGAGCAGGTAAATATAGAGGAATATAAATTCAAAAATTCAGAATTCATCCAACGTCTCTTTAATTGTAGTTGGAAAATAGTCCAGTAAAATCTAGGGGGAATTATTTTCTGTAATAGGCTTCCTGAGTAAAGAATGCCTCTTTCAATACTGAGTTCAGCTGTCTATGACTAAGGGTTGAGGCATTTGAACAATTTTCTTTGCAGAACACCCTGGAAAACCTGTGGTTTGCTCCTAAATTTTCTGCAAATAACTGGCTCTTGGAAATTTTAATTCAAGAGTACCCTATAATCTCAGATGATACCTTTTTATCAAAAGCCACATGTGCAGGAATAAACTGTGCGGGTGGGGCCTGCTTAGGTTCGCCATATGTTAGAATTGGAGCCTTATTGGCCAACTCATCCAGCTGAGCCTGGGACAGCTGGTTGACCGGAAGCAGCTCCCCACCGATCCCGACAGTTGGACGCCGAGCAATCGCATAGCCGTTCCTGTAGCCCAATGTCTGGCTTCGATGAAAGGCTGTTTTCTGAAGAAGAAAAGGAGTATGTCATTAATAATGTTTTACAAACATTTGTTAGCTAAAAGAGCTAGCTTAAAAATATCATAATTTAAACCTTTGCTTTTAAATATCACAAACCTTATAAAAGTCAACATACAAAAATGAGTTGCAGTTCTAATCAATAGTTAAATATCTGAAAAAGAAATAAAAACAATCCCACTCATAATAGCATAAAAAGAATACTTAGGAAGAAATTTAACCAAGGAAGTGAAAGTTATGATACTGGAAACTATAAGACTTTGATGAAAGAAACTGATAAAGATACAAATGGAAAGATATTCCATGTTTATGGATCAGAATTAATATTATTAAAATATTCATTCTACCCAAAGCCCTTTGTAGGTTCAGTATAACCTCTACCAAAATTTCCATGGCATTTCTCACAGAAATAGAAAATAAAGTCCTAAGATGGATGTGAGTTGCAAAAAATGTATATGAAGTGCAAAAGACAAACAACAACAAACCCTGAATAACCAGAAAAACCTTGAGGAAGAACAACAAAGCTGTTGGCATCACACTTCCTGATTTCAACAAAGCTATGGTAATCAAAAAAACATGGTACTGGATAAGCAGGCATAATTAGATCAGTCAAACAGAATATATAAAACCCAGAAATAAGCCCCCACATATATAGCCAACTAATTTTGACATTGCAGCCAAGAATATGTAACAGGAAAAGGACAGTCTTCGATAAATGGTGTTTGGAAAACTAGATAACCATATTCACAGAAAAATGTGGTCCTCACACACTCACAAAAATTAACTCACAGTGGATTAGATTTATCATAAGATCAGAAACACTAAAACTTCTAGAAGAGAACATAGGGGAAAGCTCCTTGATATATTTCTTGGCAACATTTTTTTGGCTATGACAGCATACATAACAAACAAAAGCAAAAATAAGTAAGTGGGAGTACATTAAACTAAAAAAGTTTCAGCACAACAAAATATACCAGCAACAAAATTAAACCATCAAAAATATGCCATCAACAAAATTAAACCTATGGAATGGGAGAAAATATTTGAAAAGCATATATCTGATAAAAGGTTATTATACCAAATAGATAAAGAATTTATACAACACAACTTTTTTTGAAGAAAACATAAAACTGGCTAACATGTACATGAAAAAGTACTCAACACCACTAATAATAAAAGAAATGAAAATCAATACAAACAATCAGATAACACCTCACACCTGCTAGAATAGGACTATGATCAAAAAGACAAGCGACAACAAATGTTGGACAAGGATGTGGAGAAAAGGGAATCCATGTGTACTGATGCTGAGAATATAAATCAGTGCAGCCATTATGGAAATAGTACACTTTCCTCAAAAAATTAATAATAGAACTACATAATCAAGCAACACCATTTTCTGGGTGCATGCACACACACACACACACACACACACACACACACACACACACACAAGGAAAATGAAAACAGGAACCCAGAGACCTACATCCATGTTCATTGCAGTGTTCAGACTAGCTAGCTCTGGTATCGAAACAAGCAAAGCACCTCTCAAAGGATGTATGGGTAAAGTTGTGAGATGTATAAGTGCATGCTTGTAGTAGATGTATGTATACAGAGACATACATAGGGAATATCATTCAGTCATGAGAAAGAGGGAAATCATGCCATTTGTTACATGGGTGAAATGAGAAGATAAATTTACTTAGTAAGAAATACAAATATTGTATGCTGCCACTATATATGGAACCAAAAACAGACACAGAAAATAGAGTGGCAGGTACCACCCAAAGAATGGAAAAATTCAAAGAAAGGGGGAGAAATAGCAAGGACACAAATTTCCAGTTTCTTCAATTATAAAATGAAATAGTTCTGAGAAATCTAATGCACAGCATGACTATCACAGTTAATGGTACTTTATTATATACTTGAAAGATGCTAAGAGAGTATATGGTGTTCTCACCACAAAAATGAAATGGTAATTATGTGACAAGATGAATGTGTTAGCTAATGCTATGGTGGTAATCATTTTGTGAAATATAAATGTATCAAATCAACAGATTAATTTACACAATGTTATATGTTAATTACCTCTCATTAAAGCCAGGAAAAAGTGGAAAGGAAAATTAGAGGGTATGCTAATTTGATAGAATATTTTTTCCTTCCTCTGCTTTTGGTAATGTTAGGTTTCTTTCAAAATCATACACGTATATATACATATGTATAATTTGGGGCTAGTTATAAGACATTTATGAAAAAAATGACTTAACTACCTTCTAATTTCTTTGCATTTCAATGTAACACCTTTAAAAGATCTGTACTATTATATAAAATAGACTGTTAGGGGTTATTTGATATAAATGATTTTCTTTAAAAGTATTACCAATGTAATAAAATAATTGCTCCTTTGAATGTTCTAAAACTAGATACATCTAAAAGTGATGGCCTATGTAGCAGGCTAGCAAACAAAAGCACCTGTTACTAGTCATTAGGTTCATGTGAAAATTAAATGTAATTTTTGGGGTCTGATAACTAAAGCATTTCCTTTTTTTAAGTCAGAAAACCTAAGTTCCTTGCTGAATGCTATCTAAATTCTGAACTCTGTACCTATACATGTAGTACAATCACACAACTCTGCTGTTTTAGTTTTTAGGTATCTCAAAAGTAGTTTTCACTAAATTTTAATGTGCCACTTATACTACAAGTCTTTAAGAATCGTTGAAAAATAAATGCACCTCTTGAACTTAGTAGAAATCACAAAGATAAATTCATTTACTTGCTTTAATTATGTCTTGTTATAAGATTTGCAGGGTCTAATTAAACTTACAAAACTGCACATATTTTGCAAGAAATAATTTCCTGTCTGTCTAGAGTTCTGCAGCAGTTTGATGATATTTAAACTAAATCAATATGCTTAGGTTCTTAGTCACTAAAATTTTCCTCCCTGATTTGTATTTTACTTCAATATACCTCTCTCAAATATGAGAAATCAAGCTCTAAATTTGCACTTGCTGGCCATAATATAGTATGTCATCAGTATGACAATTTCAAAGATAACTATGTTTTATTCACAATCTCATTTCACAATAAACAATAATATGAAAAACTTGCTTTATATACTGTTCCTGATGTTTAGACAAAGACAGGTGCTTATCACAATTGTTTCAAACTCTAGTCAGTGAAGTAATAAAGCACATGAGAACAGGGATCACACCTTTTACTTATGATGTATGTACATATACATAGCATACAGGTACTCAATACATATTTGTGGGTATGAAAAAGAAAAAATATCTGAATAAAATGAAAAGTATAGTATAATAAACTTGTTTGTTAACATAATTATCACTGACCATGGATTTTTTCTAAGGATGATATATTCAAAGTGTAAGTCAATTGATAGAAAGCATCCCAGGGCCTAACATACGAGACGTAACACAAAACAGGTTGAGTTGACTTCTTCACTGGGTAACTTGAATAATTTCAAGTTCCTCTTCTTCTACCTCAAACAACAGAAGCTGCTTCATTTACTTTCCTATTTTTAAACAGATCTCTAGCATTACTAAACCATATGAGTTTACTGATGGATATTCTTTTAGTCATTATGGTTTGATATCTGTCGTCACTAATGATGTAGTATATATATACAAAATGGAATATCATGTGTTTATTCAACTACTGAAAAAGAAATGAAATCTTGCTATTTGTGACAAATGGGTGGAATTGGAGGGAACTATGCTAAATAAAATAAATTAGAAGGAGAAAGACAAATTTCAGATGGTTTTATTCATATCTGGAATATAAAGAAAAAAGGAATAGACAAAACCAACCTTGAAATCTGACTGCAGGACTTGAAATCTGACTGGAGTTATCAGAGAGGGACCATGGTGGAGCCCAAAGGACTATAGAGGACGATTACTGGTAGTTTGCTTGTGAACATAGTATGATAACATTTGATAACATTTGAAGAGGTATGACTGAACCTATTTCCATAAAATTTATATAGGGTTGTATCAACGTTGTACCAATGTTATCTCAATAAGAATAATTTAATAATTAAAAAAAAAAGTTCGTCTCAGTTGTAGTATAATATAGCAATATACATTCTCAGAGTCCAGCACTCCAATCACACCTCTATGATCTTCCAAATCAACTCAATTTACCTTCTGTGTAATCCACACTCATCAACACCAAATATTTAGACTGCTCCTGAACAGGGCAGGAATATGCTTACAATACTTTACAAATTACATAAAATCAAAAAGTTCACTGAAACAAAGTATCTGTGATGCCATGCAGGAATAATTATAAAGAAGAGATTCAGAATCCAAATTTCCGCACCAAACTTTCAACTTCATTCTCACAAAGAAAATAATTGACTATTCTTTTTACTATTTTTAGCTTATTTTTATGACCATGGAAAGGAACTCAGTTTAAATTATTAAACTATGTAAAAATAAATTGTTTCTTCTCTTAATCAGCCTATGGAATTTCAATATTGATCGTCTAACAAATTCTCAGTAACCCCGTTAGAATTAAGGCAAAAACTAAATAATTTTGTTGACTAAACTATGTCAGGAGAGAAAGGGGGGGGAGCTTCTATTTTTGTCTGGAGGATGCAATTAAAAACATGTAAGGTAGGGGAGGAACTAAACAAAATCTAAACAGGAAGCTTTTATAAAAATGTTAGAGAGGAAAGAATAGGGATAGGGAAAGAAAAACTAATCACTTGTGACTGAGGAAACTCAATCACTAGAGGCTAAAGGAATGGGATTATCTATCTCCTGCAAAGCAGGGAAGGATGGTTTGGGAGGATGATGGGCAACTGAAAGTTTAGCTTTCTGAAAAACAGCAATTGAGAAAGAGGTAAAAAAGAATGGGGATAAGGTGGGACTAAGCTGTAGTGTTTGGACAGCAAAGGGATGAAGTTGGATAGAAGCAGTAAATGAAAGGAGCCGACACTGCAGAAAGGGTCAAGGTGTAAAGAAAATGAGTGCTACGCAGGACAGGAAGGGAGCTAAGAGTGGAAAAGATTATTGCATCCAGGATTCAAAAGGGGAAGAGAGGCTGGGTGGAAATGAGGGACCTGGGGGGGGGAGGGGGTTATGGGTGAGATAGGGCTGAGGGAATTGAGGTTGAAGGTTTAGGAAGGCTGAGTGGGGAAGGGGCCGATTGAGGGGTGGTGAGGGATGGATTTGGGCACAGAAGGGTGTGATCTGGGAGAATAAACTAGAGAGACCTAGTTCAGGAGAAGCAGAAGGATGAGAGGAGGAGAGCGTCTGGTAAAATGTGAGTAGGGGAAGGAAAACGAAGGAGGTCCACAGCCAGCCAGGGAGCGGATTGCAAAGGATGGCAGAGGATGAGGTTGGTCAGGGGAGGACTATAGACTTGCAACTGGGAAGAGAGCACATTGTCGAGGCTGAGGACGGGTTTGAAAGAAGAGAGGGCAAACGTGGGTGGAGGAGAATGGGGGTTCACTAAGCGGCAAGCCCAAGGCCTCCCGGAGGTGGGGACAGGTCAGGGTGGGGCGGATAAATCCTCACCGTGGAGTCCTTAAAGGACGTGCCCGGGAGAAAGGGCAGGCCTTGCACGGGGTTGGACACCATCGCAGCCGCTAAAGCCACCACGACCAGAGTAGGATTTAGTGCTCCGGGTTACCCGGGCAACCGGTAGCGTTCGCTGGCCTCCTAGGATTCCATGGCAACGCCAAACAGTGCGTGCCCACGAATAAAGGGCGGGGCTTAAGGAGCCAGCGTGATAGTACTGCGCGTGCGCCACCCCGGAACTCCACATTCTCTCGCGGGAGGGTGGAGGCGGTGAAAGGGGCGTGGTTAGTAATTTAGCGGTTCTGGCTCCGCCCCCCCTGCTCCGTGCCGCCCCTCCCTATTCCCAAACTGTTTAGGGAAGCTGGTGGGCTAGGTGGAAGGAGGGGTTTAAGGAGAGGGCGTTGCACCCTGGTTGAGAGCCTGGGGACCGAGCCCAACCTTAGATGTCTTACAAAGGAAGGGACGTGTTCCTTCCTCCCTTTCACCTCAGTCCTCTCGGACCCGCCTACCTCGTGAACTCAGGCACTCTTTTTATCCCCCATATCCTGGGAATATGACTCTTGTTGCATTTCCCACTGAAGTGCAAATAGTTGGTTCCTGATGAAAGTGTTACCTCCCCTAGGCCCGTGCTTACTGGGGGCAGGGACTGCGGCGTGTTTGTATTTGTGGTGCTCAGGGGTGTTCTGTGAACGGATGCAACCGTCTGGTCCTTAATCCTCCTATTGTCTCATTATTTTACTTTCCACCATCACCTTTCTTTATTCTACAGCCTCCTGCAGTTTTGCGCTCTCAATTTTAGGAGACTGGCTTGGATATTTACCTCAGAAGATTCTATTTGTCGACTGAAGATCTAGAGGTAGCTTACCTCGATTCTTCTAATCTCTAGTTTATACTTACTTGCAGCTGCAGTGAAGCGATCAGAAGAGGGAAGGCTGCTTCTTTAAAGAGAAAACTAAGTCCTTGTACGAAAGAAGCAAATAAATGAACTATTTGTCAGCATCACAGGTATTCTCCTCTTTGGTGCTTTTTATAAAATTTAAGTTATTCCTTAAAAGAAATATAATCCTGTCTCTTAAGGATTAGGAAAGAAAAAGAAATGCTGTTAATCAGCACCCGAGGAACTTTAAAATAAAAACAAAAGCAAACAACACCCAGGTGTCCTGAGACTGGGTTCATGAGGTTTGAAAGGGGGCCCAGGATCTGATTTTTTATACAGATGATTCTGATAATGAACCAATTTTAGGGACACAAAGGGCGGCACAACTCACACAGAAGGCATAGCTCAGGTGTCACAAGCAGCTTACGGCCAATAAAGACAACAGCTTTAGTTTTATTGCTGCCTGTCAGAGCGAAACCCCTTTTTGGGTTTCACTAATGGGTGTGAAGCTCAGAGGACCCAAGTGTGAATCCACTAGTAGCACCTAAAACATTTATCGGTGACTGTCTCCCATCTTTTGTCCAGAGTTTCCTTTCTACTAATTTTTACCTTCATTATTTCTTTTCCCCATTGTCTTTTTAAAAAAAGTACTTTAAAAATGTTTGGAGCCAGGGGTGATGGCGCATGCCTGTAATCCAAGCACTGGGAGGCAAGAGGCCTGGGATCATTTGAGTTCAAGATTACCCCAGGCAACATAGCGAGACTTGGTCTCAAAAAAGCAGCCAGGCACCATGGCGCACGCCTGTAATCCCAGCTACCAGGGAGGCTGATTCCGTGGGATCAGGACTACCCCTGGCAACATAGCGAGACCTAGTCTCAAAAAAATAAATAAATAATGTTTGTTCTCTGTTATATTACTTTGATCCAGGTGTTGAATGCTTTTTTTTTTTTAAAGCAAAGAATTGGTAAACTTTAAAGTTACTGAAAACTTAAAATATCTGTCCATTAAATTATATTTTAGCCACTGATCTAGGATGGAAGTTGACCTTTGGGAGAATATTTTAAAATGGCAAGTTCAACCTTCAAAGAGATTGAATGTTCTTTTACATTGTTGAATCACTGCTAAGTATAATCCTCGACAATTCTTTGTGACAACCTTAAACTCTTACCAGTCATAATGATTCCCCCCCCCCTCACTTAATAAAAGTAAATCCCATGGCATTAGGACATACTTGGAAAAGCTGTTCTCTACTGTGTGGTTGCACTTGGGGCTATATTTCCTAGATTGGGTAGGGAAGGAGCCTTGGGTAGGGAGGACTGGAAAGGGTGAGTCATACCTAAGCCTACTGTCAATTGTGGCATCTGTTTCTCTTTGAGGAGTGCCTTCTGCTCAAATGCCTTTCTTTCCAGTAAGCGCATGCTAGTTAAATGGTTAACAGTATATTTTAATTACTTTCTGTCCCCAGAAATGCATGGTAAAGAAAACCTCTCTCCTTGTCTATGGCCTCATAAAAATGCCATCACTGCTAAGGCAGAGAAACCATGTAGTGTTGAATTAATCTTGAAAAGCACAGGGCAAGCTCTGTGAAGAAGAGGGTGAGGGGGAAGGGAAAGAAAATGCTGGACTTTGAAAATGCTTAGACTGAGACTATTTCTTATAATTAAGAGTTTATATCCCACTTCCCTCAAACATGACAAGTCAGCATGGATTGTACTTCTGTAGAATAGACAGGAGAGGGTAGGAACTTGACAATCCTTGGCAGCTAAAGTAAAAACTCTGGTATGAAGTTTGTGCATAAAGCTTGAATTCAAAAGACCACAGAAACATTGCATGGCTTTAGCAGGTGTTTCAGAACTTGAGGAATGGAAAAAACAGAGATCAGACTGCCAGTGGGCCAAGCCCCAAAGAGGGTCTCATGCTGGATATTGTCTCCCAGGGATTCTTGATGGGAAATGTCAAACTGGCAGTCTACAAACTGCAGTGTGAAAAATACCTCCTTTTTTCCTTTAGCATTTTGCTAGAGCTGGCTTTACTAAGAATTTGTTCTCAGTACTGTGACATTCGAGAGAGAGAGAGAGAGGGAGGGAGGGAGGGAGGGAGAGAGAGAGAGAGAGAGAGAGAGAGAGAGAGGCAGACACATACACAATCCATCCTGCCTGGCTAGGCTATTTCTGCAGTGATTTTGGTGTTCTACTTCTCTCTGCTGGATTAAAATGGTACTGCATGGTTTCTTAAAGACCCACACCTGTGGGTTTGAAAGTGCTGGGACAAGGCTGATGCGCAAGCATGGATCTCTGACTGTCCCTCAGACAAAGTGCTCTATGGCATTCATTTCTATTGTTCCTTGGTTTCTGGAATCTTTTATCTGAAATAGAGGGTCCTGTTAATCACTTTGATCTTGCGAAGTATGGGAAAAGGAAAGAAGCATCTATAGTGATGTCCAAGCAGATTCTGGAGCAGATTTAGAGCCTGTGGAAAAACATTTCACACAAAAATCTCACAATTTGGGTTTAGAATATTTTACTTTTGCTGTTGGGTCTTATTAGGAAGTTGAATTTATACTATTTTGTCCCTCCCACATCATAAGTCAAACCTATTCAATTACTTTTATTGATTCAGTCGGAATTTGCTTCCCTCTTTAAAAAAAAGCCTCTCAAACTGGCCCTACTGAATTAGAGATATCAAATTCAAAGGATATGTGCTTCATAACAAGTTCTTTGTTTTGTTCATTGCCCATTAAAGTGCCTGATACCTTGTACTCAACAAATGGTTATGAAATAATTGACCAAGTCAATTAATAAATGATGAGTAGGAAATCACACTGTAAAGTTTTTTCAAATTATTGGTGGATTCCATTAGTAGGTCTTAAAATCTATTTAATGGATTATGATAGCAAGAAGAATTTTTTTTAAAAAAAAGAAATAGACTAGACATGGTTAAGGATGAATCCCATGTTAGTTAATAATTATTTTAAAATTTTATCTTAAAAAATTATTTGTTTGTTTTTATTTTTTTTTGAGACTAGGTCTCACTTTTTTTGCCCGTCGAACTGCAGGCTCTTGTTTCCCAGGATACCACGGACTCAAGCAATCCCCAGCCTCAGCTTCTCAGGTAGCTGGGATTACAGTTGTGCGCCACCTCGCCCAGCTTTTTTTTTTTTTTTTTTTTTTTTTTTTTTTTTTTTTTTTTTTTTTGGAACTAGGTCTCACTACGGGCCCCAGCTGGGACTCGAACCACGATCCCTAGCCCCGGCCGCTTGATAGGCTGAAGCTTACAGGCATGAGCCACCATGCCCGGCCTATCTAAAAAAATTTAAATGCACTACTTTTTTCTTATATTGTTGTTAACTTTTGGAAAATACATGATTTCTCCCCTTAGTTATTATCATCTTATTTCTCCCACCACCAAAGCATCTATAGGCTATCACCATAGTCCTTCATACTCTTCCATCCCCCACCCATGTTTTCACTCCTCACTCCTCCTCCCCACCCTGTCCCCTGCCCCATGCCTCTTATCTGTAGTCAGTTTTCAAGGTTTGTCTTTGTGGGTAAGAATAATCTAGTGAAAACATTTTCAATATATTTATTCATATTTGTAGGTATTTCTTATTCAGTCACCATCAAGAAACTTGGAAAGTGATTGACACATTCTGATCCATTCATTAACCAAAGGAGATTAAGAAATCATGGTCAGCGAATATTTTAACACTCTACCTCAATCCTTCTACAGATTGGGAAGATGTTCCTTTTTTAGCATTGGGGTAGGAAGCATGGGAACATGGCATCCTGCTTATGAGAGATCTCTGGACTAATAAAAACTTTAACAATATGAAGTCTTTCTGTTCCATTCAATTTAGAAACAGTATTACTGACAGTTTTAGGTCTCAAATGTGAACAGGAAGTGAATCCATTTATTCAAGCCAATGGAAACCTTACAACAATGGGGAAATGCCTTTGATACTTCCTTTCCCATCACACATCTCAAACCACTCTTCCTTTTCCCCTTTCACATAGGCAACATGGAAGAGTAAATGAAACACCAGGTTGGGGATCCTAAGAGACATATTTTCAGTGTCTTCAGTGTGTCATGAACATTTGGACAACTTGAACAGCTTCCGCAACTTATTTCTCCAAGTCTCCATTTTTTTCCCCCTTTAAATCTCTAAAATGAGAAGCCTGGTCATGTTCCCCAAATTTATTATTTGGGGAGCATGAAATCATTTTGAAAACTTAGTGAAAGTTGTAGATCCTGTCTTCCTAAACTGCGCGTAATCACATGTACATATTTTACTCACAATTTCATGAAGGTAATGAGAGGGTCTAAGATTTCATGGTCTCCTTTCTCTCTAGTTTTGCAGAATGAGAAGTCCATATCATCATATGAAGATTTATAGTAAGCTTTTAGGGGCAGAGGACCCTAACAGTAATAAGTGCATTTCAAGGAAGGAAAAGAATGGCATGAAAAGTGGAAAGTAAGAATGAGAGATGCTTAAATAAGAAGTCAACCTGTTGCAACAAGTGGGCCCTGATGTCTACCTCCTGTGCACACTTAAAAAGAAATAGTATTTATGAAATCATACAAATTTGAACTCTGGATACTCAATAGTTAAGGAATTATCTTGAGATTTTTAGACATAACAGTATTATGTTTTTGAAAAAAGTTCTCATCTTTTAAAAAGACATACCCAAGTGTGTATTGTGGAGAAAATGATAAGATATGTGGGATGTATTTCAAAGGAATACGGGAAGGAACAAGAGAGTGCAAGTATAGATGAGATGATTGTTCATGCCTTCATCATTGCGATGTGGTTCTGTATGAGTTCACTGTACAACTGTCTACTTCTGTATATATTTGAAGTTTTCCATAGTAAAGTCTAAAATATGTAAAGTATGCATTCCAGACTTATACTGCTAAGGAACAAGCCTTGATTCTATCACTTATGAACTTTGTGGTCCGGTGGGCATATCCTAACCTTTCCTTAGCTATAAGCAAGGATAATTATAATTCTTCCCAATTGATAAGGTTATTGTGAGCATTCAATGAGTTAATATACATAAGTGCTTCCAATAGTGTCTGTCACATCGTATCTGTTTGGTGACTGTTACATGATGCCTCAGTCTGTGACATGTAGACAGAGAGTTAAAGAAGGAATGTGGAGAAAGCAGGAAATTCCCCACCAAAACACATGTAGAATCCCTATTTCCCTGGGAAAATAAAATACATCTTAAGCTGTTCTGGATAAAGAAAAAATTTCCCTCAGGGCCAGAGCTTCTATTGAGGTGAGAGGAAGCCCACAAGAAAGTGAACATTTTTTATGAAACCCATTGTGCCCTGCTCGGTGCGCGGTGATAGAGATAATAGTGCTAGATTGCCACTAGCACTTACTGAACACATTTGCTGAAGTATGTTTTGCACAGTAAAATTAATGACATTCCAAGATAATTTGTTATTGTTTAGGAAAAAAAAAACCCATTGCATGGAAAAGTGTCACATGCTCACATAATAGTCTTTGAGAAAAAGAAATTGTTTAATCTGGAATAATGCTCAGATTCACTTTAAGGAGGAATAGGGTCTATTTAATTGCCCCTGAAGATGAGGAATTCACTAGATAAGTGCAGGGAAATAACTTCAGAGACAGTGGCTCTTCAAGCTGATTTGAATCCTTCAAGTTCTCATTGCTTATAGATGACCTGGGAGACTAATCTTTGTAATGTAACTAGGTCCCCTTGGGATTCTAGCACAAAGCATACTTAAGAATCTTGGCACTGGTACTGTGTCAATAGCAACAGGACTTTTTTGGTCAACAAATCTAAAAATAAGAATGGCATCTTTAGATTTATTTCATTTATCAGAGTGAAAAAAATTCCATATTACTTCCTCCCCCTCTCTCCCACCCCAATCCCAGGCTTTCCCTGGGTCACATAGTTGGCAATGGGAAAGTTAGATCAAAAGATCCTTTACTTTCACTCCATCTTGGTGGCCAAGCATATTGACTCTGAATTCAAAGGCTTGAGTTTCTGGGAGATTTCACTACTTAATAGCCAGGTAGCCGGTGGACAAATTTACGTAGTCTATCAATTCCCTCACTTGTAAAATAGGGACAAAAATAGCACCTACAAAAAAAAAAAAAAATTAGCACCTACCACATAGGGTCATGCAAGGGTTAAATGAAAGAAGGAGAAAAAAGCGCAGCTAAAGACTTGGCAAGGAGTAAGCACTAGAGAATGTAAACTGTTAATATTACTATTCCTAGTTTACAGACTCTGTCCTGGGTATTTCACTGCATTCTACCCAAAGGATTACCCAGAGTACAAACCAGTGTTAGTAGAACAAGGAAACATTCAAAGCCTGTTTGGGAAGTAGAGGGCACATTCCAGGCACTGAAATAGGCTCTCAGAAGAATTTGAGAAGAGTCTTGCTAGCAGGCACCAGTGTCCCCAGGAATGCACTCAGGCTCACAAATTGAATCACTTGGCCTTAATTTCCTTTTGTGTAGATTACAGGGAGCAGAGTTCACTATTTTCTAACAGTAATGTGCAATTAGTAGTTAATCCTTATAGTTAACCTCAATATCCTTGGGTAAAATTCTTCCCCATCATGCCCCTTCCTGAAGTCACAGCAAAAGCCAAAGTCTATGCATACAAAGGCTGTTACAAACTATTCTTTCTTCCTCTAGGTCACCTCTTGGTTCTTGCCAGTTTCCTGTTGTTACTGTCAATGCTGTAACTTCAGGAACTTTACACTTCTTCCCTTTGCCTGAGAAGCAGCTGTCTCTCAGCTCTTTCTGTAGTCCTCTTCCCTAATCATGTTCAAAATTGTATTCCACCTACCCCTCCTGCTTATCCTCCTTCCTCATCATGCCTAAGCACCATCACCTTCCAACCTACTAATTAGTTTTTTGGGTTTTTTTTGAGACTTGGTCTCGCTATTTTTGCCCATGGAACCGCAGGCTCATGTTGCCCAGGATAGCACAGACTCAAGCAATTCCCAGCCTCAGCTTCCCAGGTAGCTGGGATTACAGGCATGCACCACCACACCCAGCTGTATATATATATATTTTTTGGAACTAGGTCTCGCTATGAGCCCCCGGCAGGACTCGAACTGCAATCCCTGGCCCCGGTCACGGCTTCCTAGGCTGCCGCTTACAGACTTGCATCACCATGCCCGGCCAAATTAGTTTATTTACTTCAATTTTTGTCTTATTCTGTCCCAGACTATAAGCTCCCTAATGGCGTGTGCTTGTATTTGTTCCATTGCTGTCAGGACCTGGCACCTAATAGTGTTCCTGTTTGTGGAGTGACTGTCGAAGAAGTCACATACTTACCTGTACAACAGGCTGGGCCTTGTCTCCAGTGAAGCTCTTTCTAGAAGACTACAGAGGGAGCTGATTCAGGAGAGGCATTTCACAGAATTCTTTCAACATGAGAAAATGGATCAGGAGATAAAGGATCAGTGGCTTTGTCCATAACCTCATATCTCAAACATAGTATCAAATTACCTATATCATGTAATGGCAGAGGGCAATGTAATGTAACTGTGTTGGTATTCCTGTAAACTGAGCCAAAGGCTATTGATTTTGTACTTGATTGAATGAAAGTATCAGCTTGCTTAAAATGTCTAGTCCCCAGTTTCTAGTTTTACAGGAAGTTTTATATGATACTGTTAACTTACCTAACACTGATAACATTTTGACACAACCTTTTTCCACTAAAGAGATTAATTTTAGTGCTGGGTCCATGGATTATTCTTTTCCCCTATTTCTGTGCATTTTCATTAACACACATATGTAAATTGAAAATGAGTAACACTTCTTTTTTTGTTGTTTTTACTTTCCACTAAGTCTTATAACTCTTCTATAAGGCAGAAAAACATTTGAAAAAATCGTAGGGGAGAGCCCCGGGGATTACAAAGATGTGAAATAATTATATATATAAATAAATTATTTAAAATTAAAAAAACATGTCACTTGCTAGAATCAGTGGGAGAACCAACAGCTTGAAGAACTGACAATCCCAGTCAGAGATCCAAGGCGGGCTTGCATCATTTTTCAAAATCACCCATTTTGGGTGAGTTTCTCATCCAGTGATTCAAAGGTATTTTCAAACTGGAGAGTGAGATTTGAATTTATAATCTAAGCCACTGAAGGGCCTGTGTTCAGTGGAGCTTTTGGGCTAGAAGACCATGGGCACAAAGAGCACTTCTGCAGCCAAGAAAGTGGTGTAAAGTCATTTTGACTCAAAAGGAAACGCTCCAGCCATGACTGTTCATGAGGTATTTAGGATCAAAAGTTAAAATGAGGTTAGGATGAAGTTTACACACTGTATAAAAGTACTTCACACTGCAAAGAACCTTGCAAATATTTGGTGTTAATGTTTCTGATTAGGTGGACCCTGAATTTACCCAAAGGAAAGGACGTTTGAATTTAGACATTACTGTGCGACGGTTCACCCCACTTTCTTAGTGATTTCTAGTTTAATGGCTATCTTTTTGGCTTTTACCCCATTCAATTATTTAGAAGCTAAGATGGATATTGAAGGTTTTATAAAACATAAACTATGATAAAACCAGAGATATACTTCTTTTTTTCTTTTTTGAGATCAGGTCTCATTATTTTTGCCTGTGGAACCGCAGGTTCACATTGCCCAGGATACCACAGACTCAGGCAATCCCCAGCCTCAGCCTGCCAGGAAGCTGGGATTACAGGTGTGCACCACCACGCCCAGTAATTATTTTGGAACTAGGTCTCATTATGTTGCCCCAGCAGGTCTCGAACTGTGATCCCTGGTCTCCACCGTGGCTTCCTAAGCTGCTGCTCACAGGCATGCGCCACCATGCCCGACCAAAATCAGAGATAGTCTTCTGTAGCCTCTGAGTTGGTTAAATATTCTAGCATCTAACATACAATGAGTATATCTTTCTAAGAGAATCATGGAGGGTAGGGGAAGGCCTTACCTTAGAGGGTTTCCAAGTTTTCACTGATATTTAAATGAATTCTTTTAAGTACAGTACTTATCTTTCCACATTTTTCCCCATAAAAATCCCCTAAGGGAAAGATGGTTATTTTCTATGTAGAAGGCAGAGAGCAGTGCACTATCCAACAGAACCTGATTTGTTGGATTCTTTTGCTCAGGATAGGATGCTATGTTGGGGAAGCTTATACTGCCTGTGAAAATACAGGGCTTCTCTCAGTGTCAAATAGACCGAGTTGGAATTAAAACAACCAGAGGGCAGTGAGTAGGCTGAAGACACAGCAGGGGTAACAAGAAGGCTGTGGTGGTCACAGAGGGCAACCGTGCTGTGGGAGAGGCCTCTTGGTCTCGTGGAGAAGGGAGACTACACAATCCTGAAAATCCTGTTTCTGGTCCAAAGCAGATCCAACTCCTGTGGGTTTGGCAGGCCATCTGGCCCTCCTTCAGGTTGTGATGCGGAACAAGACCTGGAAAGGGGGACTCTGTCATGGTCAGGTCTAGGGCAAGATGCTAGCCCTCAGCTAGCAGCCTGCTGGCTGTTCCAGCAGGTCTCCTGCGTTTTCCTCACTGCGCTCTTTTTAGCACCACAGTGGTGGCCGCCACCAGCAGCTCAGAAATTCTTGCTATATTTATCACTGAATCTGACTGAAGAGAGGGTCCACTATGAACAGCAACAGCACAAGCATTTGCAAATTGCCTAGGGTCTGTGCGGATACGCCAAACCTATGGGCAAGGAGGATGGTCATGATTCTACCAGTGGAGGATCTAGGCAGAGAAATTGTTTCCTTGCTGACTGAAAGTACAACTGCCTGAAAGGGGAGTAGACTCTAGTCAACTTTTTCCTATGTTAACCTCATAAGCTACAAAATCCTTTGACAGGTTCCACATTTCACAGCCTGTACATTAAAGTAGGTAATGTTAGGGTGCAATTAAAGTGTAATTCATAAGTTCAACAAATGTAGTCCAGGTCTTCAAACGTTTAAATCTTTAACATTGCTGCCTGGATAAGGCCAGGCATGGTGGCATATGCCTGTAAACGACAGTCTAGGAAGCTGCGGCCGGAACCAGGGATCGCGGTTCAAGTCCTGCTTGGGGCAACGTAGCAAGACCTAGTCCCAAAAAATAGCTGGGCGTGGTGGTGCGCGCCTGTAATCCCAGCTACCTGGCAGGCTGAGGTTGCGGATCGCTTGAGTCTGTGGTTAAAAAAATATATTTATTCAATTAGATTGATATTCTCAGAGAAATCAACTCCACGGCTTTTTTTTTTTTTTTTTTTTTAACAATGTGAACTGAACACCAATTGTGATGGGGGGGGGCGTGTTTTGGGGACTTGGGCATGGTAATTGGGGGTGAGATTTATTTCTTTAAGATTTTACATGTTCCTACTTGTAGGTGAATGTGAATTGTTCTGACACCCTCCTCCTGGCAATGTTTGTCCGCTTAAAACATGGGTCTTTCAAAGTAGTCCTTTTCGAGGTCCTTGTCAAAGGTAACTGTAGACAGCACAACAATTCATATACAAAATCTGTTTAATGATCATTCATGTAAGTAGATTTATATAAACAGAAAATAGTTTAATTTCTTCATCAAGCAATCAAGCGAAACACTAGACTGAACACAATTAGTAGGCTGAGGCCATGCCTTCTTCTGAGTAAAACATGAGCGCCATCTGGAGGACATACTTGAAACTACAGTGCAGCAACGAAAGAACCTAATGTTAACTTTTAAGGTACAGTTTCCAAACTGAGGCAGGAACAATCAACCCTTCATTCCATGGGTTCTTACTGTTTTCAGTAGAGGATTAAGAATATGGTTACTGAATGAGGTTCTTTCAGCCAAGTTGGGACTGAAATCCTAACATCTGAAGAGCATTAACATTAATTCTTAAGTAAATACAAGCCAGGAAGTACTAAGTGTGAGGAAAATAGGGTAGCTATGCCCCCAATTTGCTGGTCCTGCCATCTTTCCCCTACTCTGAATAGGGCCACATACAAATCCATTAGAACTCTCGTTCAAATGTAAACTATTGATACTTTAGTTTTTTGTGGGGGCATTTACATTTCAGCAGGTGGAGAGAGAGAGAGAGAGAGAGAGAGAGAGAGAGGCTGAGAACCAATGGATGTTAACTTTTGGCTGCAGTGGATGGAGTAAGACTTCTTTATTAAATACTTAATTATTCCTTTTAAATAAAGTAGGCCTGGCTTTACCAACATCTTCATTTTAATTAGCATGTTTTAAAAAGCAGTATTTCAAACTCCTTTTGTATATAAAAAAGGAGTATTTAAAAGGAGTCTCAGTAGTTAAAAAACATCTGGATTTTCCATTGATAGATTTCTAATGAGATACTGGTATTTCTACTGAGAAAGTCTCTATTCACAATGCTTCTTAAATATCTATCTCTGGTGAAAAACATTTTTTAAAAACATTTTCAATTACTTCTGGGACCAATATTTGTGTAAACTAAAACTTTTATGGTGGATCTGTGAATGTTTAGTCTCTCAGCACTTATCTTACCACCGGACGCTGTTAGCTTGAAGCTTGCACTGGTCAGTGAGCTCCATATGAGCGCCACCCTCTCCTTTCTGTTTTCCTTTTAAAAAAACAACCTAAAGCCTTTGGCTTTAAGATCACTGTCCAACAGAACTACCACAGTTATATTCAAGAGCTTGACTTACAACATCCTTTCAACTTTTAAAGGAATATAATCTGAATCCACACTAACAAACATTTTGAACACTTTCTAGTCTCCCTTTGAAACTTGCAGCGTACATACACAATTCTCTCATTCTCTTGTTTATTTCGATGCAGTTCCGTTTTGCTTACTTCATGTGCCATGAGTTTGGCCTGGAAACCATAAGCTTGTGTAGGACACTTGGGCAGCACAGATGTTCAGGGATTTTAGTATTAATAAAAGAAATCCCTCTAAGAAAACTGACAAGACATGCTTTCTTGATACAAAGATTACAGGAAAGCTTCCACGGAATATCATTTTGGGGAGCTGGGGAAGAATGCAGGTTGGAAAAGTCTTGATGGAGATATCTTGATGGAGGTTGATGGAGAAACAATTCTAGTTTTCTGATATCTACTGGTTGGAAAGCAAAGGATTCTTTTTCTTATCCTATAACCTAAAACTGAAATTTTCACATGGCCATAGATTATTAAGTGTTCAGACAATTCCATTTATAAGGCACAAAAATCTACACATCTTTTAAGAAAAGAAAAAAAAAAGATTTGAAGACAAGACAGTATTGTAGAGAGGAAGTGCATCACGTCAGAGTAAAACTACTTCCCTTTAAATAGAGACCTTATACTGATAGGAAATGCAGCCTCTGAGGGGAAGGCTTCCATGGCCCTGCTACCAACACAGCCTCCTTCACTGAATAGTGCAGAAGCTGTTCCTCAGATGGGGTTGCGTGGGCAAAAGGCATGAGTTAGTTGCAAACCACCTTCTCCCACAAAAGCTGCTGGCCAGGCTTGGCTCCTGGTGCCCAGTTCACCTTCTGTCTCAAAGGAGACTTCAGGGACCAACCCACAGTGGGCACACAGGTATGCTTGTCACAGAGCTTGACTATTTTGAGGGTTCTGCTCTAAGTTGAGGCCCACTTACCTATCTGAGGACCCGGAACTAGGTGTTTGTATGGGTCCTTCATAGGGCAGCATGGACCTTGGGTTCCCCTTAAGTAATCATGTCCCTATAAGGACTTGTAGAGCCAATTCACTTTACCAGCAGCTTTTAGAACATGCTGGTCCAAATTTGGAGAAGATTGCCTGGAGCAAGCCCCAGCTCTCCAGGCCTGTAAGGCAGCTCTAAGGTCTCTAGTCAGCCTGCATCCTGTGTATTTTATATCCACAGGAGGTCTAACAGAGAAGGGTCACTTGACACCACAGCATCTGTGTTTGTTGGCTGGGCTTCCTGCTGGCTTTTGGCACTGTAGTTTCTGCTACAATTTCTATTGGTACAGGAGAGTTCGCTTTCTGAAGAATGTCCACATGGACCCGAGCACTTCCCAGAAGTATCCCTGCTTCACTGTCGTCTAAAGTACCGTGCAAGGTACAGGTGGGAATGTAAGCAGGCAGACATCATTCTGAAAAAGGGTCAGTGTTAAGAGCAGGTGAGAGAGGAGGGACCCAAAATCAGATGAACTGAGTTGTCCTTTATGTCTGAGGGTTTCACAGAATCATTGTGAGAACTCTAACTTCTCCACCCTGGAAAATCTGAAGTTCAAATGAAGTCAGGTCATTGGGCCAACATAGGCAGTTACCAAATACCAGCATAGTTAAGATGGTCATTCCAATATGATATGGACCAGCCACCTGCAGATTTTCCAATCCAATTTTATTATCCCTTCAGCCCTAGGACTTGCTCCAAGAGAACAGTCAGAATTTTATGAAGTTTTCAGGCATGAAAATGGTTCTTTTACTTAGTGTTCCATGAACCTTCACCAAGGCTTCTTCCCTTCCTGTGCCTTATAAGGCTATGATCAGAGGAAAAGGTGTACTCCTTTATTAGTGACAATAATAAAAACTCATGAATCCTTAGGCTTTCCAATGCTGCAGGCATAACAGGTCCTTGGAAATATGTCGTATTTTAAGCCAACTCTTAAAAACAAAAAGTCAACTCCTATTCTTACAGTGAGCTTCATCCTCCACACCTCACCTCACCTGCCAGCTTCAGGAATCTTTCTTGGTCAGTCTGACCTTGACTTTGTGCCTCAGGAGGGCAGCAGTGGCTGCACTGCAGGCAGCCAGGAAGAAGAAGGAGAAACAGGCTGTGTAGACGGACAGGGGACCGTGGCGCTGCAGAAAGATCTCCTGCCGCCCCTGATAGTCCAGGAGAATGGCCTCCAGCTGGGAGAGTGTGCAGACAGACAGGAAGGCATGGAAAATCTGATGCCCATGGCCCACGATATCACAGGAACCTGGGAAGTACTTCTCAGGAACCGGACAGGAGAAGAAGTAGGCGCTGACCAGAAAGAAGAGGATCTGAAGGGTGTGGTACCAGGCCGCCTGCTCCTGGCAACCAGCCAGGTGGCACAGGGCCACACGGTGCGCCACAGGGCTGATATCCAGGACAAAGGCCAGCCCCGCTGGCACCACCTGACAGATCTTTCTCATCACTGGGTAAGGCCTCCGGTAACGGTACTTGGCATAGCAACAGCCGGCACAAGATAACCAGCCACAGAAGGCAGCAGCTGGCAGGAAAAAAAGCCAAAACCGCTCATACCAGGCCTGGTCGGAGCTGTAGAAGAAGTGAGCCAAAGCGCTGCCATACTGGTAAATACTCACACCGACATAGTCCACAAAGTAGAAAGTGTAGTGGGAGAGCTCCGACTTGGACTGTAGCAGGTGGGCCAGAAGGCTGCAGGTGAGGTAAGTGATGGAGGACAGGATGAAGAGGAGCAGGGGCAGGGAGTGGGTGGAGGCCCAAGGCAAGGCCTTGGCCTCAGCAAAGGCCCAGAATCGCAAGAGGACGGCCAGCGCAGCCAGCAAGTGGGTCCAGACGTTGACCACTTCGTTGTGTTTCTGAAAAAGACTGAAGAAGTAGTAGCGCCACTCGTGTCCTGTGGGGCGGTAGCCAGCATGGATATAAGGCTCCCGGAAGAGTTGGGGCACGTCTGTCTCCGGGACGGTGCACGGCATCTTGGGGAGCCCATCCTCCAGGATCTTGGGCAGGCGGCGCAGCTGCTGCCCACTGACAGACAGGGTGCTCAGGCGCTCCAAGATGGCGGTCGTCATGGCTGCACAGCACAGGGGATGCAACCTTAGGATAAGAGAGTGAAATCAGTACAAATGCAGTGAGAGAGGCCCTGAGCTAGGACAGTGAAGGCACTATGGGCGTCCTTAGTGGATGTGGCTTCTTAGTGCAGTAGGGGAGGCAGGAAACAGCAGAGAGCTTCTTGGAGACCAGACTTGTCTGTAGGATTGGGCCGAGATCCTTACTGCCCTAATATGTTGGCTTTGTCTCTACTACCTGCCACATTTTGAGACCGGTCACATCCTATAAATGGAGGATGTCAGCTACCCTGTTTCAGTGAATCTTAGAAGAAACTGTTACTTTGGAAGGCTTTGGAATTTTCTAGACATTATTAAAATGCATTCACTAGACCTAATATTAGGAAGTTTTACATGGAAATATAAAAATTAAAAAATATTGATACCAGTGATAAGCCTATTTTCCTTCTTTTAGCACTTAATCTTAAATTATCCACTAATTTCACTGGTAACTTTTACACTGTTTCACTGGAAATAAGCAACAGTAGCCTGCACCACAAAGTAAAGATAAGCAAGTGAGTCACTCATTAGGTTGGTAAAGATCAGTGAGTATTTTAATAGTTGAACAAAACATGAGGACTAAATTTAAAAATCTAATTGCAAAGGTTGTATTTTGCTTATAAACTATGCTCTGGAAGGCAAGTAATTTTGGATGTCTCTCTTGGGTAGCTTAATCCATGCTCAATTTAGACTTTGAAAATGCTTAACTTAAACTTGGAATTTCTAGATGGTACACAAGCCAGATGAGAATGATTCTTTCATAAAATATTTCATAAAACAGCTGCAAATTTTCATGTGGGTAAAGAAATGGACCTTTAGGCCGGGCATGGTGGCACATGCCTAGAAACGGCAGCTTAGGAAGTTGTGGTTCGAATCCCGCCAGGGGCACATAGCGAGACCTAGTTCCAAAAAATTAGCTGGTATGGTGGCGTGCACCTGTAATCTCAGGTACCTGGGAAGCTGAGGCGGGGGATTGCTTGAGTCTGTGGTACCCTGGGCAACGTGAGCCTACAATTCCACAGGCAAAAAAAAAAAAAAAAGAAAAAAGAAATGGACCTTCAGTCTATCTACCATTACTTTCCATTCTTCCCCCCACCCCAAAACTCCTCAGCTGAGAAAAGTTCAAAACCTGACTTCTCAAAATGGCCTCCTCCCTCAAAGCCCTTCAGCTAGGAGACACACTGCAAGTGCTTCTCAGGGCATTCCCTCGTTTTAATAAAGAAAACATAACCTTTCTACTCAAACTGTAGCAGGGTCCTCCCTACTCCCAACCTGTAGGTTAAATTTTTTGTTAGAAAAGTAGAACTAGGCCGGGCACGGTGGCTCGTGCCTGTAAGCTTCAGCCTATGAAGCGGCTGGGGCTAGGGATCATGGCTCAAGCCCCACCTGGGGCCCGTAGGGAGACCTAGTTCCAAAAAAAAAAAAAATAGCTGGGTGTGGTGGCGTGCGCCTGTAATCCCAGCTACCTGGGAAGCTGAGGCTGGGGATTGCTTGTCTGTGGTATCCAGGGCAACGAGAGCCTGCGGTTCCACGGGCAAAAAAAAAGAAAAGAAAAGTAGAACTAAGTAGAATTAAATTTTAACCAGCCTTTTTTCTCTCTTCTTCAAATTCCTCCCCCATCCCCCAACCCCTCTCCCTGTGATTAACAAATGTATTTTGCTCCAACTGCATTCCCAGGAACCTTGAAAATGGATTGTATTACATCTCTAACAAAATAAAATTCTATGTGCCCCTGTGAGGCTGGCCATAATATCAAGGACAAGCATCATTTGCCTCTCAAAGGGCTGTTAACCACAAAAGAATACTCCCTGCTGAAGATAAGCACCTTGACCTGGTGCCTCCTCCAACCTGGGAATACAATGTTCCCCACTCCCTCATCTCCTGCACCTTATTTTGTCCTTCCCTGCCCCATAGTATCACAGCATGCCTAACTTTTGGGGAGCCAGATATTAGGGAGTTAGCCCATCAAATCCCTTCTGGCCACCTCAAATAAATACCTTTATGAAAAGACATTCTCATCGTTTAAAGTCCTACTTTCTGGGCAGCTAGCCAAAGAAGTGGCTTGGTCATTTATAGCACTTTTTAATATTGCAAGAGAAAAACTATCTAATCAGATCTAAAAGGTGGGCAAGAAAATGAATAAAACGTGAAGAGTTTAGGGTGATACAGAATCAAGGTCCGTGTGGCCACTTACTGGGTAACTATGGGCAAGTAACCTTTTTTTATCTGCAAAATGGGAGTAATAACTTTACATATCATAAGGGTTGCTGTGAAAATTAAATGAGACTCTAAAATAGCGCTTAACACTCTGCCTGTCCAAGATAGTTGCTCAGTAAATGTTAAGTGCCATTGCCACACTGATCACCATCCACAGGGCTCTGAGTAGGCCCTGAGAGCCCTAGAAACAACACAACCTGCCTTCAAGGAGGCCAGAGGGAGACAAATAAGTAGGAAAACCATGGCAACATGGTGTGAGTGCTCCACTGGAGGTGAGCACTGGCTTATCCAAGTGACCTTGGCTGAGTCTTCAAGAAAAAAAAAAAAAAAAAACACTCAGAATTCCCAAGAGAAAAAGAGGATTGGGGAAAGCACTCCAGACAGAGATCAAGGTTAAAGAACTTATGCCTAGTTAGGACTAAGAAAGTCCGGAAGGCCTGTGGAGTGGCACTATGTAGTCCCAAAGTCTCCATATCACCACATCACCCATGAACCATTACCATGATTCTCTTGTGTTCAACTGCCCCCCCCCCAACATACCCTCCCTCCCTCTCTCCCACTCCCTTACTCGTATGGTAAGTATGCTTCTGTTGTCAGCTTGCTAGCTTTAACTTTTTCTTGGCCTTTTGTTTGGTTTCTCTATATCCCACATATAAATGAGAGAAAAGGTTCTGTTCTTTAGATACTGACTCTTCTAAAGAGGTAGCCAGATGAAAACATCCTTCTGATTTTATGGTTGGGAGAAACCAGTGAGTGAGTCACTGTGAACATGAAGTGTAAAGAAGATCACTTCCCAGCAGGTTCCCCTGTGCTATTGTGTAAGGTCATAGCTGTTTCCATCCCTTCAGGGCACACAAAGTGATCAGAGACATTCTGCACTCAGAGTTAAATAACAAGCTGCACAATTTCTGCTCATCTTTGGATCCTCTAAAATAGGGTGCCTATGTTGCTAACAAATAGTACTGAGATGACTTCAAAGTCCTGACTCCAAAGCCCTGTGGGCAAGGTCAGGGGCAGCCAAGCCATGCACACATCTCTCAATAAATATCTTGGATAGCTGCTGGTGAGGTGTGGTAGACCTCCTGGGGATACAGTGGAGCACTGGCTGTGCTGCGGATGGGTGGGCTGCAGAGTGACCCAGAGTGTACATCTCCCAGAGGAGCAGAGCTAATTAAAGCTGTGATGTCCCCTGTGATGCCCCCATGTGGGGAGCAGGAGCCCCATCGTATGGGGAAGGAGCAGAATTAACTGCTCCTAGAGAGAGGGCCTTCCAATTTTGAGAAAGGATGGATATGAGAGCCAGAAGGAATAGAACATAAACTTTTTGGTAAGAGGTAATGGAATATTTTTCTTTCTTTTTTTTTTTTTTTTTTTTTTTGAGACTAGGTCTTGCTGTTTTTGCCTGTGAAACCACAGGCTCTCGTTGCCCCGGGTACCACGGACTCAAGTAATCCCCAGCCTCAGCTTCCCAGGTAGCTGGGATTACAGGTGCGCGCCACCACGCCCAGCTATTTTTTGGAACTAGGTCTCGTTACGGGCCCCAGGCGGGACTCGAACCGCGATCCCTAGCCCCGGCCGCTTCATAGGCTGAAGCTTACAAGCACGAGCCACCGTGCCCGGCCTAGGTAATGGAATATTTAAGGATTCCTTTTCAATCATCTATCATGAAGCACTGGTGCAATGCTTTCTATTTGCTTCAGTCTTGGCCCTGCATGCTCACTGGCAAGGATGTACTCCAGGAAGCCCTGCTTCCTCAGATCCCAAAGGAACACCAGATTTTATGGGCAGCAGTTTTGGCCCACTTACTCTTGGTCTCCTGAAGACCTGTCTACACAGCACTGACTCTACCACTTTCCTCCAGCCTTGCATCTCCCACCTAGTCTAGTGATTTTATACTGCCAGGTCCTTTTCAGAAAGTCATTTCTACTTTTACTCATCAGGAAATAAATGAAGAGGTTTATAGACCTAAGAAGCAGAGATGTACAGAACAAAAGTCTTAACTTTAATTTCAAAGGAAAAGTTATACAAGAAGAAAAAAAAACTAGCAGAATTACTGTTTCTCTTAAAATGAAGCATTCTTTTCCAAGGATCTTTAAAATGCAACCATACTAGGCTCGGGGTCTCCTGAATAACCCCATCTTCTGAGTGTATATCCTGATACCATGGGGGGACCTAGTTATTCCAGGGATACAGCCAGTGGGGCCTCTACCTTAGGATGTGGCCTTTTATCTTTCTCCCTTCACAACAGTAGTTGCAAAGATGTAGGTTCTCTATCTGTATATAAAAAGGATCCCAATTTCATTACTCCCAGATTAGCCTTACTTTTACCAAACCAGAGTACTCAATATATCCAAAAATAGATTTCAAAGGTCCAGCGATGACGTTTGAGAATGCGCTTTTGTCAAAAGCACATATGGCATCATGACGGGGCAGCAGGTACACTCCTCCCAACCTTCCAGCTGGCTGCTATGAATTAGGGTGAGAATCTCTCCTTTTTTCCTGGTCTCAGTCACCACACACTTCCCTCTCCACTAACCAAGAAGTTACTTTAGAATGAGCTTGCTCTGCACACAGTCTACTCCAGTTCCCCTGCTGTGAGAGCTAAAATGTAAATTTTCCTTCAGAATCCTCTGGAACTGGATAAGTTCAGGATAATAGTTTTGACCAATCAGAGAACTTTTTCAGAGAAGGATTTTCTCTCAACAATATGCCAGGCCACGCAGGTCACAGAGGGAAAGTAAAATAAGACCCTTTACCCAAACAGCTCATAAGCAAAGTTAAACTTTGTGAATCAACAGCCAACACCATAATACTGTACCTAATCAATGTTAGAATAGGGCGCTACAACATGTCTCTCTACAGGCCTGGGGATCCTTGCAGTAGGAGTGGGGGACATGTTTGTAGGCAGGGGTGGCAGGACATTCCAGTAAAGAGGCAAGACATGAACAAGAAATATCATGGCTTTTTCATGGGCTCATAAGCTGAGGCGCTGTGAAGGAGCTATGAGAAAGCAGGCAGGATAAGTGCCTTAGAGAAAGGAGTTTAGAGTTGATGTTGCAGAAGGAAGATTGGACTTTATTTCATTCCTGAAGCTTTTAGTTTATTCAGTCCTGATCTCACCCCAGCACTGACCAGGGCCTCCTCTCTCTGTTTACATGACACCCCCCCTTCCTGGTCGTACCGTCTACTGAGGTTTTGGGGTTCCATCACCTCTGCTTCTCCACATCCACAGTCCCTCTCATACAAGGCCTTCTCTTGTGCCCCTGTCTTCAGCAAGGACTTGTATCAGATGGTTCCCAAATACATGTCTGTGACCAGATTTCCCCTGAGGTTTGGATTCAGATAGCCAACTACTCCAGATTTGCACACATGAATGTCCCATGAGCACTTCAAACACAGTATTTCTAAACTTGACCCTTGACCCTTCCTCTGCATCCAATCAGTTACCAAGGCCTGTAGACGTTATCTTAACATTTCTGCAATTCACTCATCCTTTTCATGTCTACTGCTCTCCCTTCAGTCAGGCCTTCAAAATGAACTTAGATTGCCTTATTTTGTGCTCCAAAACACCCATAATTAAACAAAGGGACTTGGATCACCACTCCTCAAAATACCTCAGCGGCACACCAGTGTTTGTTCACAGCACTGACTGAATGCTCTCAGCATGCAAACAGATCCTTCGGTTGCCCTTCTTCCTGCTTTAACCCCCTCTCCCAGGGCCTATGTCCCCTGTGACTCCTGTATGCTCTGTACATGACGACAACCACAGTACCCTCTAGCACAGCAACTCCAGCTCATCAACACTCTGCCAGGAGCCTGCTCTGCCAAGATGACTTTCCTAAGCCCCAGGCTGGGATTAGGGTTCTCCCCAGCTCCCTCTCCCCTGACCTCGCCTCCCCCGTGTGCTTCTCTCCTGGCACCACAATCACTGGTTACTTGCTCACTTCCCCACCCTAGGCTAGCTCCTCTGGGGGCGGGCATTGTGCAATGCCATATCTAAAATGCTATATGGTATATGGAACAATTTTGTACTTAATAATTATTTGTTAGATAAATAGTTCTTTAGGCCCAGATGAACGGTACCAGTTTCTTTCTGTTCCCCAAAGTTGAGAGAAAAAAGAATAGTTTGGGAGGTCTGGAGGTTAATATCTGCTTTATTCAATTAGCTGTGTGGCCATGCCCAAGAAAGTCAACTATTCATGTCATTTCCCCCATAAATAAGAGTGGATGCGAGAGGGTGCTTTTCTGACTCTCTGCCTCTCAAGAAAAAGAGAATAAATAACAATAAAATGTGTAATAGCTGAACAGTACTTTAAACAGTAAAACATGCACGTTAAAGTGCTAATAATATTTGGACTAAGAACTCACAGACTATTATATATATATATATGTATGCTATATATATATTCTACCTTCTAATTGATTTTAAAATAATCTTTGAAAACTGAAATTTTGGTTACATTTGAGAATTTCCTTTCTCTCCAAGTGCTTTATAATGAATTTTAATTAAATGTAATGAAATTAAAAGTTCTATTTATTGACTGTGATAGCTGTACCATGGATTCAGCTAATAATTAATTAATTAATTTTGAGACTAGGTCTCACTATTTTTGCCCGTGGAACCGCAAGTTCACATTGCCTGGGGTACCACAGACTCAAGCAATCCCCAACCTCAGATTCCAGGTAGCTGGGATTACAGGTGCGCACCACCACACCCAGCTATTTTTGGGGACTAGGTCTTACTATGTTGCCAAGAGGAACTCGAACCGCGATCCCTAGCCCCAACCATTTCATAGGCTGAAGTTTAGAGGCACACGCCACAGTGCCTGGCTTTCAACTAATATTTATAAGAAATTGTCACAAAATGTTACCTTATGTCTGCACTATTTAGGGATTCAATCTTAGAAGTTTACCACATATATCTTTAAAACTAGTTTTATACCTGATGTTTGTGAGCTAAAGAAAAATGAAAAGCTCTGTATTTGGGAAACTGAAATAATATTTGGTCTGATGACATTTTACCTGGAGGCTAGTAGCCCTCCAAAGTCAAGTGTTTCCTGATTTATGACAGGACCTATATGAACTGACCATACACTTGAAATGGCTGGGTGCCTGCACTCATGAGGAATCAGTTTTACCACTACTATGGGATTTTAGGCAACCACTCAACCTCTCTATGCCTCAGTGTCCTGACATAAAATGGGAGTATAATCTCTATACGTTCCAACGTTGTAAAATTCTGGATTACATTTTGTTTTGTGCTGAAGATGAAGCAGCATGTTGCAGTCACCCACAGGCCCCAGAATATCACCTCAGGTAGCACCTCATCTCACACAGATGGTGGGAAGCTAAGTTGCTGGTTCTTGGACTAAAAGAGTAACAGTTTCCATCCAAGAGAGCAGAAGAAATGCTTTCAGAGTACACAGACCCCAGCCTTACACATTACTATATAACCATACATAGCTGAGAAGGAAAAACAGTCAAAACGCCAGCCTGGTGCCCATTTATAAGAACTGGAATCAGATTTTCAGCAGTGGTGATCTGAGTGGAGACAGAGGTGCTGTTGCAAGCAGCCTCAGACACCTGCTGGGCTGCATAATCATCTGTCAAGTGAGAGACTGCTGGGTTCACACTGATCTTTGTTTTTTGTTTTTTGTTTTTTTTTGAGACTAGGTCTCGCTATTTTTGCCCGTGGAACCACAGGCTCTCGTTGCCCGGGGTACCACAGACTCAAGCAACCCCCAGTCTCAGCTTCCCAGGTAGCTGGGATTACAGGCGTGCGCCACCACGCCCAGCTATTTTTTTGGAACTAGGTCTCGCTAAGGGCCCCAGGCGGGACTCGAACCGCGATCCTTAGCCCCGGCCGCTTCATAGGCTGAAGCTTCAAGCACGAGCCACCGTGCCCGGCCTCACACTGATCTTTGTGACCACACCTACCAGGCGCCACATCACTGTTTATAAAGCCACGTTTTAAATACTGACATGCCTAACAGAATTCTAATGTTAGCAGAGATAATTTTAACAAGGATTGAGATTCATCAGTGATCAATGTACATCTTTCTTTCTTCTTAAGAAAACTGAACAAACATAAATAGCATCAAACTACTCAAAATTGGGAGATCTGCCCCATACTTGCTAAGTGATGGGACTGACTAATGGTGAGATTTTACTTTTTCTCAGTAGAATACTATTGTTAAGTGCTTTTTAAACAATGAGCATGTTCCACTTTTGTAATTGGAAAAATGAAGTTACTGCTTTTCTACAAGTAGGAATATTTGACACAGTATATGAAAATTGGTAAAAACAGATTAATTAGGACAATGGGTATTGATATACCCACTCTCCTCCCTCCCTCCCAAAACCATCCTAGCATACAAATACATATTACTTGCATTATTATGTGGATTTTGTACAATCATATTAATAAAATTCTTATTAAAAAATAACCTAGCTATATTTGCCATAATGTAAGTTAATGGTTATAGAGAAGATGGAGGCAGGGGTGGGGTGGTATGTAACAACTACTATGAAGGCAGCAATCATGTTCTCTTAGATTGGGAAGGGGAAGGTGGCATACATGGTATTATCAAAAGGTTTTTCCCACAGCACAGAAACCCTAGCGCAACAACAAGTGCTGGTGCGGATGCGAAGAGAAAAGCACACTCTTAAATTGCTGGTGGGAGTTCAAACTGGTCCAGTCATTACGGAAGGCTGTATGGAGGACCCTCATACTACTGAAAATTAAGCTACCATTTGACCCACCAACCCCACTACCAGGAATCTATGCAAAGGATAAAAAACACTAATTTAAAAGGACACTTGTATGTCTATTGCAGCACTATTTACAATTACCAGGGCAAGGAAACAACCCAAATGGCCCCAAACTGATGAATGGTTGAGAAAGATGTGGTATATTTACACATTGGAATATTATTCATCAATCAAAGAAGAAAAACCTATGTCATTTGCAGCAACATGGATGGAGCTAGAAGGAATCATGTTATTGGAAATAAGCCAGAAAGAAAAAAGAGAAATACAGGATGGTCTCACTTATATGAGGGATACAGGGAAAACAAAGAAATAAACAAGAAAAATTTAAAACTGCCAACATAACAGAAGCATAGATCAAGAGAGGAGGTGGAGAGTAAAAATGGGGGAGGGCCGGGCACGGTGGCTCGTGCCTGTAAGCTTCAGCCTATGAAGCGGCCAAGGCTAGGGATTGTGGTTCGAGTCCCACCTGGGGCCCATAGCGAGACCTAGTTCCAACTAATAGCTGGGCGTGGTGGCATGCACCTGTAATCCCAGCTACCTGGGAAGCTGAGGCTGGGGATTGCTTGAATCTGTGGTAGCCTGGGCAACAAGAGCCTGCGGTTCAACGGGCAAAAATAGCGAGACCTAGTCTCAAAAATAAAACAAAACAAAACAAAAATGGGGGAGGGGGAGGGCACAAGAGAATAAGATGTTTCACAGGTTATAAAGTGGTGAGAAAACCCAGGGGAAGATGATGTGAAAAATATATATACACATATATATGTATATATACACATATACATATGAGTATACATATATACACATGCATATATACATATATACATAAGCACATATACAATCAAATAAAAATAAAAATTAATTATAATAATTAAAACCCCCCCGCCCCCCCAAAAAAAAACCCTAGTGACCCTGACTATGCAATTATCTAGTGACTAGAAAAAAGATTCCATGTGCTGGCACGTATGCAGCCTCCTGACTCAGTGACCTCTTTGCCTCTAACTCTTCCTCTGCAGCTCCCACCATACTGACAAGAGAAAGAACAAGCTTAATTCGCTGGTGTGCCCTGGAGAACGTGGGCAGGGCATCCTTTTTCCAAGTGCCCTTTTTTCTTTCCCCAATTGGAATTTCCTAATTGGGATTTCTAAATTTCCTTTCTTGTTACTTTCTATACTTTCCACACCTGGACTATTCTCCTATTTCATATGCAGGTGCTATTTTCAGAAGGTATCAGTACAGACACAGACTGCCCCTCCATCATGCAGTACATAATATCTGTGCCTAATCATTTGGAGGAGCAGGGACCACTTTAGAAAAACCCCTGAGCAGTCTAAGGTCAATCAACAAGTTCACTGGCTATGCTGATCATTCTTCAGAGACTTCTTGTTTGGGTAAAGGTAAGCTGCACTGTCTGCAGTGCTTGTTAATTAAAGCCTAGGGACAGGCGTCTCCCTGGACTTTCCATAAGTGTGTTAACAATCACCTTCGTTAGATGTGGTTTGGCTTCAGTTATGCAGCCACTCACCCTAATCTTACCTACCTGCTAGCTCACAGGAAGCTTCATCTATGAGCAAACCTGCTGGGACCCGGGCCAGTCCAGGTGAAGCCTGTTGCAGATTTCTACTGGCAGGAAGTCAAACTGGAAATTGTACTTTCCATAGCAGAAGAATCTAATAACAAATTAACCCTGTGCTGGAGCACTTGGGAGGCACACAGTGCTTTCTAGCCAGGAAATGTTAATGTTTTGCAGCTAATGCTGTACAATCTCCTGATGGTGCAGAGATTTGACCCTTTGTAACTGAAAGTCAGGCAAGTCACTTCATCCTTAGTTTCTCTTTAGAGACCCTCAGGCTTTATTTCAAAATCACGAAGTCTTCTCTGGTCATCTTGATTGCTTTACTCCATGAACACTTACCTTATTCCACGTGTTTGGGTAAGTAGAACATCTGAACTTGTATACTACTTCACGGCTGTGTGTGTGGAGAGTTCTGTCTCCCCGACTTTGGGCCACAAGTTCCCTGACACAGAACACTGATTTATTTCTCCAATAGCAGTTATGAGAGTAAAGGTGCCCTAGAAAGCGTCAATGGATAATTGTTCAAAGACAGGGTGAAAGAAGACTGTCCTCTGTCGCACTTGGCTTGGAAGGGTCAAAGCAGTCAGATATCAAATAATGACAATATGCAGTATTTTTCAAAAGGAAGCATTTGACTTGGATGTTATCTGTGTTTAGTTCACCTACTTGGTAGGTATCCATAACAATCCTTAAATGTTAACTAGATTTCCAATCACCAGCTCACACTGGGTAATATCCTCCAACAATTGGTACTTCTGTACCCAATACTGCCTAAATAAAGATACAGAAAATAAAAGTCAGGCAGAAAAAAAAAGTAAAGTAGAATAACACCAGAGAGAACCAGGAGACCTCGCTTTTTGTTCTTATTGCATAGAAAGAGGCAGGACAGATCGTCCTGGAACCCTGATCAAGCCACACACCTCGTCTCACCAGTGTTCACTGTGTGCCTCTGTCTGGCAACACCTGCTTCTGTCTCCAATTGGGCTCAGATAGATCTTCCTCTGTGAAGTTTGGGAACGGCTCCAAGCAGAATTAATCACATCTTGTCATATCCTTTAGCATTATGTTGTAACTGGTTGTGCATGCATCTTTCTTTACATTACATTGTGAAATTCACTGAGATGCATAAGGAAGCTACTCAAGAATTCCAAAAGTTTATTTTAGCTTATTTTACTTGATTGTGAGGATGAGACACAGATTTAAGTAACCTATTCTTAGCCCTAAAATAAATAGTATGGGCAGAGCCTGTTGCTTCTGACTTCTATGTTCCAAGAGCCCAGTTACCCAAGGTTCAGAAAAAGAAAGTCCGTGAAACATGAATGGAAAAGGAAGAGCTAGATGAGAAGTGGGTACTTACCTGTGCCAAACTGAAGAAGAACTAGAAATCATGACCCATCCTAACTAAGCCTGTTATTCTGCCCCTTTCCAAGGACTGTTTACTAAGATCTTCCCCCATGCCCCCATGAGTCCTTGCCACTTCTCAGTGTGGTTTTCTTTTCTACAATTTGAAGCAGTAATTCATAGCCAGTGTCTCATCTGGACAAACGATAGGTAAAGAGGAAAAGTCAAAGCAAGCTAACAACCAAACTAAAGCATACAGCTGGGAAGGAGAGGGGAGGGGTGGCAGAGGTCAGGGAGGGCAGGAGCACAAAGAATTGTAATGATGGTCCATGGGTGATATGGTGGTGGGAGGATTCTGGGGAATAGAATGATGTAAAAAATATATATGTAAAATTATTATTAAAAAATCATTAGTTTCCATAGAGGTACTTCATTTTAAAAGTTAGTTTTCCAATTCAAATCAATGCCTTTATGCTACCGCATACTAGTTTTCATCTTTATTTCATTAGCGCTACCTACCTACTTTGCCTGAAATTCTATCACTCAGGCTTACTTTAGTTTCAAGATCTCAGATTTGAATCTTCATTTTTGGTCACATTACCCCTGACCTCTACTTGCCCTTTTTCTCCTGACTGTGAGACTCCCAGAAGCTCCATTCCAGCCTTTCTTCTCTCTTGTTCCACCCGACTCACTTGGCCTAATGCCATCCCAACACAAAGGGGACTCAGTACCAGCCATTTCATTTATCCCTGCCAGCACTGCCCACCCTCCACCCTACCCTGGGTGCAGTTAGGGCTGCCTGACTACCTGTCTGTTCTCTTTTCCTCCCCAGGGACTGTGTACTGCAACAGAGAGTCATGACACAAGTTAAGACGGCTAGGAATTCATGCCTTCCAGTCTCAACTTAAGGCTAACTTAGAGCTGGGTGTCCAGCTGTATTGTGTATTTAAAGCAAGCTTCTGAGTTCTCTAGTTGGTGGGATCGATTTCCCAGTCAACAAACCTTAAAATCAAATCGAATTTCCTCTTTTTTCTCTCCCTTGCCTCAAATCCTGGCTATCAAGTCTTTTTTCCCTTTTTTCAAATTGTGGCATAACTAGACCTTAGCCCTTCCTTATACTTCCTCTATAGGCCCTCAAACTGCCCCAGCTACATTGCAGTGATAACCTCATAACTAACTTCCTCCAGTCTTTGGCCTCAGTTGTCTTATTTCATCTGGCTAAAGTTCAGCTGATGCTAACATACTGCAAAGTCACCAAGAACTCTCCTATCTGGGAACTAAAGCTTATATTCTTGACTAGCATGCCAGGTCGCCCATGCATCTTCAACATCACTCACTGCTGGGATTCATGCAGACAAGTTGCACCCCACTTATTAAGGTAAGTAGAGTCATGAAATTTCTGGCTCTTAAAATAAAATCTATTGCTTAGCATGGGTCATGATAAAATTTCAAAACCACTGATCTATACTGCATGTGTTCTTCAACTTTTTCATTTTGAAAAGATGTAATACCTCAAGAATACAGAAAAGGATAAAGAATAATGTACTATCAATTCTTAACATGATATTTACTTCAGATTTAAAATTAAGTATGTACAGGTGACATGTATGAGTGATAAATATGAATGCATGAATGTATGTGCACATATGCATCTCTCTAGTTCTATAAAACAGAAATGGCTGAGCCTTCACCCCTGAGACCCACCCATTTCTCTCCCTCCCCCTCCAGCACCATTCAAGTTACACTGAAATTGGTGTTTTTTCATATCCACTAACCTTTTCACTAATGAAAACATTATGACACTGTCAAATTAGTTAACTACATGTCATGATGCAATAATGACAACAAGAAATCAATTATCCACTAACAAGATATATTGTTTGATATTTTTAACCTTTATATAAATTTTACAGTTAACATTCTGCAGCCCTCTCTTTCATTTAATGACTTGCATTTTTTCCACATTGGGATGTGATTCCCTACTTGATTCTCCACTGAATATTTTCTCCACCAAAGATTTTCCAAATACCATGACTTATTTGTTCATCTTCCTGACTTTTACAAGCAGTGCACCAGCCATCCCAGCCCAGATGTACAGGTTGTTTCCAATTATTTGCTATGACAAACAAAGGCTGAAAAGCAGTTCTTATATGTCTTCTTGGGTATATCCCTAGAAGGGAATTTCCTTTCCAAGATTTTATCAAGGCTGTTCCTTTACCTGCAATGGCCTTTTTTCTTGCTATACTTCCCAAAACTTTATTATCCCTGAAGGGATTGCTCAGATGTCAATTCTCCCAAGCCTTCCACTGCATCCAGTCAAAGCAGTATGTTGGTCCACTCTCCCGCAGCCTGCAGATGGTGCCATCTCCTTTTACTCCTTTCTGTAGTGTTTGGGATACTGCTCTACTATCTATCACTAGATCTAAAGTTTCTTAGGGCAAGCACCTTGTCAGGGACACAAACCAATGCTGTTGCCATCAAAAGAGACAATGTATAGAGGGAAGCTACCTAGTCCCCATGACCTTAGCAATTATTGTACAACTTTATAGTCTTGGGAGAGTCACAAGCAGTATGTGTTTTGAATGGCTGCTGGTTTAGCTTCAGGTTCCCTGGCCAGAGGACAGGATTGTAGAGGTGCAATGGTCTCTGTCTACCCGTATATAGTATATAGTCATCTCTCCTTACGGTTCAGTGAGGGTGGGGGCAGGGTAAGGGACTTCTTCCTAATTCCAAAGTAGAAATTCATGCTTATTATACTTGTTTTTCATTAGATATGGAAAAAGTTAAAACACAAGATGCTGAAAACTCAGTTTTTGAAAAGACTCCAATGCTATAAGCCTTTTCCCATTTTTTTGTGAGTACAAAGAATTGTCTTAAATGATGGCAAGATGATACCTGTTTATACCAGCCTCATAAATTAGTAATAAAACATGCCCGGGTCACAGGATTTTTATAAGCAGCTCACCATTCTGTGCCACATGATCTACCAGATAGAGAATAACTGAATAAGAACTCTTGAGCGGCCCTCCCTTGTTATGGGTTGACAGAAAGGTCAGCCCAAGCCCTGAGAAAGCTAGTTGTACCATGGAGTTTAAAATTCATGTTGGAAATATACGAAACAATAAAAAGCTTAAGATAACTAAAAATACCAGATTTCTGATTGTTACCTCTAACTTACCAAGTTTGATTTTAGAAAGGGCCAAGTATAAGAACTATTTCTCTTTACTGAAAGAGCATCCAGTCTCACATGACATCTGATTATAATCTCTACCAGTGCTACCTGAGTGCCTGGATTGTTTTTTCCAACTGAGTTGAAATGCACCACGTCTACAGTTTCTGCCTCAGCTCCCAGGAATGTCAACTTTGCAGATATATACCACTTATCACTGCCATACACCACCTTCAGGTTTTGGAAGATTTAGACATCGATAATCGTTGCCAAGAGACAACTTCTTCCAGTCTATGCTCAAATCTCACCTTCTCAAGGTGGTTTTCCAACAGTCCTAATGACTCAAGCTTACCTTTGTACCTTTCCCACCTAGAGGTTCTTTACTCTGCTCTACTTTCATTTCCTATAGACTTTTCACCTTGTGGCTTACATTATTTTCTTTCTCAAACTTTTTTTTTCAGTTATGCAAAATCCAGTCAACAGAAAGTTTACCATCTTAACCGTTATTAAGGTAGTTTAGTTGCATTAGGGACATTTCCATTGTTGTGCAATCAATTTCCATCTTGCAAAACTGAAACTCAATAACCATTAAATAATTCCCATTCTCCTCTACCCTTGTCTCTGGGAAACACCCTTCCACTTTCCGTCTGTATGTATTTGACTTTTCTAGATGCTTCAAGTAAATGGTATCATACAACATTTGTCTTTCTCTGACATTTCACTTAATATCACATTCCTTAAGTTCATCTGTACTGTAGCATGTGGCAGTTTCCTTCTTTTTCAAGGCTGAAAATTATTCCATTGTATGTACATATTTTTGTATTTATCCACTTATCTGTCCATGGACACGGGTTACTTCCAACTTTTGGTTCTTGTGAATAACACTGTTAGGAACATAGCTGTTCAAAAAGCCCTTTGAGACCTTAGTTTCATTTCTTACATATATATGCTCAGAAGTGGAATTGTTAGATCATAGGCAATTCTATTTTGTAAATTTTTTGAGGACCTGACCTGTTGCTTTCCATAGTGGCTGCACCATTTTTGCAAACCTATCAACAGTGTACAAGAGTTAAAATTCCAAGCTGGGCATGGTGGTGTTTGTCTGTAAGCGACAGCTTATGGCGTTGCAACTGGGTCTGGGGATCACGATGTGAGTCCTGTCTGGGGCAACATAGCGAGACCTAGTCCCCCCAAAAAATAGCTGGGTGTGGTGGTGCATGCCTATAATCCCAGCTACCTGGAAAGCTGAGGCTGGGGATTGCTTGAGTCCGAGGTACCCTGGGCAACATGAGCCTGCAGTTCCAAGGACAAAAATAGGGAGACCTAGTCTCAAAAAAGAGTTAAAATTCCTCCTTGTAAACACTTGTTTTTTTTTTTTTTTTAAGTCATCTTGGGTGTGAAATCAATAATCAACATATTATTTTTATTTACTGTGTTAATTATTGTCTTACATACCTAGTCCCACTGCTGGCTCAGAGGGATTCTACTTAATTCCTGATGTATCCCTTGCACCTAGAACATAACTTAGGATACAATAAATGTTCAGTAAAATTCATTGTAAGAATGAATGAATGGGCAGATAAAAGAAAGGTACACTGAAAGCAAATTGGCGCCTTTAATTTCCTTTATTTCTATGTCAAAATCTCAATCTGGCTTTGTCTATTAGATCCATGCAGGTATAATATACACACATACTGCCTACTACCTTTATACAAACTACTTAGGATCCTTTGAAAACAATTAATCCCTTTAACAAACACTGCCACGTGCCATTATTATTCAGATGGAAATTCTGATGCACACAGAATTTTTTCTTTTTGAGAGTTCATAAGAAATCCATAAGAAAATCAAGGAGAGAATCTGTACCACACAGAAAACTTAGTCATTATCTGGAATGAGATATATCCAATACCTATTATCTCTATTCAGCTGTAATGAATAGATACATTCATGCATGACACGTAAGATATCTGAAAAGCAGCTTAGCCAAAAAGAAATAAGCTTCCTCCACTAAACATGCTTCTGTCTCAGCCACCTTGTTCCTGTCTCAGCAAATGGCAACACCAAGGTGTTAATATCAGAAACCAGAAAGAGTTTTTCTTCTCCTTAATCTGGTACTTTTTTCATCCTGTTGCAGATAGTTATTATAACGACTCACATATACTGAACACTTGTTCTATGACAGAAATAGAGGCTTTAAATTCCTTGCATATTATTCCTCACAACGCAATGAAATTAAATACAGATGAGGAAATAGTTAACTCCCTTGCCCAAAGTCACCCAGCCAGGAAGTGGTGAGGAACACAAACTAAAAGCCTTATTCCAGAGACCATATTCTAGACTTCTATGCTTTTCACAAAATGCTTTGTTTCAACTTAATTTATTGAAAATCAATCTAAAATGTATTCTCTTAAAGGTGTAAGTGCATGTAATTTTGACAATTCAGGAAAAGCCAGATCTTTCATTGCTCTCTGGATATTAGTGACTGCTATGCAGCTTGGAGGATGGAAGTATCTTTGGTCAAGAAGAATGAATGTTCTCTATTGCAGGTCTAGAAACTTACGTGGATATAACCCTTAAAAATTGCAACAGAACTTTATTTTGCTGTTTTTTTTTTTTTTTTTTTCAAAGCAGGATATATTAATTATAGCTGGATTAATTAAAGTCTTTGATTACTAAAGCTAAACTGTAGAAGGGCCAGGCACCGTGGCTTGTGCCTGTAAGCTTCAACCTATGAAGTGGCCGGGGCTAGGGATTGAGGTTCGAGTCCCGCCTGGGGCCCATAGTGAGACCATGTTCCAAAAAAATAGCTGGGTGTGGTGGTGCACTCCTGTAGTCCCAGCTACCTGGGAAGCTGAGGCTGGGGATGGCTTGAGTCTGTGGTACCCCGGGCAACAAGAGCCTGTGGTTCCATGTGCAAAAATAGCGAGACCTAGTCTCAAAAAAAAAAAAGAAAAAGAAAAATAAACTGTAGTAAAATACTATCATTAATATCAGTAATGCACATGCATATCCACTATAAACACCATTATAAAACAGACAACTTTCTCCCCTTTGAAGTTGTATTGATCTTGGAGTCAAAGTGAGTTGGAAGGCAGAAGGCTCAAAATCCTACTCTCACCAAATTAAATGAATCCCATATTTAAAAATAAACCACAATCCTCTGGCACCAGTAGCACCATCTGCAAACAGAATAATAAAGGCCAACAACCTAAGATTTCTAAATAAAGTTTGAAAATATATATATAGTTATATTTATAAGCCTAAGACAAGACTATAGGTAGAAAGTTCATCTCCAAGTTTTAAGCTTATTCAGTGCCTAATAACCAACATTATATGTTTGCTATCAAGTTAACATTCAAATAAGATGTTTCAAAATAAGATGACTTTGAAGTCAAAGGGGTGTATTTAAAAGTCCCCAGGGTGCCTTTAGAAAACAAAAGATGCAGTACCAGCCAGCAGCTATTCCAGCAAGTTTCACAGATCATATGGTCCTGGGAAGAGACAAACATTTATTGTTACCAGAGAAGTCAAGGTCAGTACTTCCAGTTTCATTTCCACTGCCAGAGTGCTCCCTTCCACAAAGAACAGTAGTATACATGAAAAGTTGCCATTATTCCCCATCTTGCTATTTCAGCCTCACTAGTCACTCACAACTTCACCCCCTGAAGAATTCAATTATTTTGGGCATTCCCATATAACAGATAATTTTTTTAAATCTCTCTTTAAAAAAAAAAAAGACATCAAAATAGAGTAAAGAAAAAAGTAAGTCAAAACATTTTCATCCCAACTATGAATTTTTATAAGCATTGATAAATAAATGTGCACACTCAAGCTGAGGACGGCTCTAAATTTAACTTGATTTTTAAAAATACCTTTAAAACACTTGGGGAGCATGGAAGGGTGCAGGCTCAGCCGGGGAGGGGAGCCCCTTCCATTTTGCTCACTCCAGCTAAACTTCAGGGATCAAGAGCATGTACAACACAACCCCAACATAGAACGGGCAAGGGACCATGCAAAAATCCAGTCCACAAGCCTGTGATGGACACAGCAGATGGACAACCGAGAGAACCAGTTCATGTGAGACAAGAGAAACAACTGTAGAGACACGATGTCACCATGTGCACTTACGTGCTCACCGGGCCAAGAAGACTTGGGACTTCATTTTGGAGATGCCTTCAAGGAGAGCAACACACCCTCCCCACACTATGGGAGAGGAGAGGATGACCAAAGATGGGGTAATCGGCCCCACATCAAAACTGCAAACTAAGACAGAGGAAATGATCTTCAAAGGCCATTCACAGACGCATTCACAGAGAAACTTCTTGACCAACACTGACTGGGGGCAGGACCCCATAAATCTGACACTAGAATCATAAGGAAAAACAGCAAAGCAATGGAGATGGATTGGAGAAGACGGCCTGCAGCAAGAAAACAAGGACAGATCACAAATGAATATAGACTGGCCGCCCAATGCAATCTTAAGATTGAAAACTTACCAGCAAGGCTCGCCTGGTTCCAACAACACAGGTCTCACCCAGTGAAAGGACACTGCCATAGGAAAGAGACTAATGGACTTAGCACAACTAGTAAACAACAATTTGAGAGAATGGAAGGGGCACCAAGAGGGAGGGGGGATGGGGAGGTATCCCAAAAAAAAACAGAGGTTGTGATCTAAAGAACAAAATAAATAAAAAATTAAAAAATAAAATAAAATACTTGGTCAATCTGATGTTGTTTTTGACCTATGAGATATACCCCTCTTGCCCTCTGCTGCCTTTATATCCACTAGACATTTCTAAAATGGAAAAGTACCTCTATCCTTGCTGTTAAAGCTGGGTAGCCCAAAATGCAATGCATCCTGGTTTGACTTTCTTGCAAAAGAATGCACTGGTGATTCAAATGACAAAAGAAAACCATGCTGATGCACACACAGTCTAATCTAAACTACCCAGACAGCAGCCTGGCATCCTCTGTCAATCTTCCTGGAGACAGCTAGGCCTGAAGGAGGTGGTAATGATTTCTGGTGACTACAAGTGACCCAAGCCATTCCTACAACCCAGAACATTATCTATAATAGGGTCATAAATATTTAAAAGATCTTCTGTCAAGAAGTCCTGTAGTTTTAAGGCATTATCTTAATATCCGCCAAATTCCTTCCAAAGTGAAGCAATGGTTGGTCAGAGTAACATGAGCTAATTGTAACTCAGCACTAGGTTTCTTGCTTTCAGATCTCATTATACACTGAATCTAAATTCAGCTTAATACAACTGCTAGACCAGATTAAGAACTCCTTAAGGACAGGCTCTGGGTTTCCATTTCCTTTATATTACCCATGAGCATTAAACATTCTGTTTCTCCTATGAAAAGAATGGTTTCAATTAGTCTTACAGAGCAACAACCAACAAACCCAATCTGCACACCTACTAGGGGTTAACAGGGAGAGTCACAACCTCCATCCAATCCTTTCATAAACTATCAGCATTTAAAGCATTCTTTATTGTCATCTACTTTTCAGAAAGGCATTCTTGGGTGGTAACAGTCCCCTCCCCTAAATGTGCTTCTCCAAAAGAGAGCTGGCCCCTAGTTTTTAGTAACCTAAAGTGATCACAAGCATAAAGACTCAGGGTTTAGGGATGTTAATTCTGGATGGGCTTTACAGATCACTTATTTGAGAATGGCAAATAGATTTCAACCCTTGAGCCAACCTGCTGGTTAGGCTAGTTAGAGTCTGGTATAGAGAGGTTTCTAGGCCTGAGAAGAACTTAGTGTTTCCACATTTCGGTGCTGGGCTCCATTTATGATGTCTGCTACAGGCTTCAGCAGGAGACCAGGCTCAGCAGGGAGCTTTGGCATAGAGCCAAGAATTTACCATCCCTGAGGGGATTCTACTATGAGGGACCAGAGATTTGCAGTCCACTGTTTTCCCTACTTGACATTCTGAAAAAGCAGAAGCCATCTGTCTTTTAAAAAAAAAAAAATGCTTAAAGAAAATACATGTCTCCTGAAAAGGACACGGGCTGATGATATCCTTGCTGGCATGTCCCAGAAGGGCCACTGGTGAAATTTCTAGGCTCTTCCTCAACTGCATTCTGACAAGTACCACACCACCTTTTGGTACTCCACAGGTGAAAGGGTTAAGAAAGAGCTGGATACAGCACTTACACAGTTTCTGAGATGGGACTGCATGGGTAAAGGAGAAAAAAAAGTAACTGAGGCTTGAGAATCACACAAATATCCCTGGTCACAAAGATAGAGGGAAACATTAAGCAGGAGAGCCATTGCAATATTTATTTACAATATAACAGGAACAACAGAGAATCAATTTTTTGAACTAGCAGAGCTCTCTTGATCAACCATTTCATAGTATTCACCTGCTTTCTGCTCTATTAGCACTGATGGACACTAAGTGAGCACCGACAAGGTCAACAACATGGTTCCTTTTGTAGTCAGTTTATATCAGCTTACTCCCTTTCCCCTGACGTGGGCTGGCACACCAGAGGCCAGGTCAGCTCTCTGGAGAGCTCAAGTTGGCCTCCCAACATCTACTCTGTGTTGTCATCCAACTGGCTCCCAGGTGAGGAGAACACTTTTGGCAGTATAACAGCAGCAGGCAAGAGACCTTAAGAAAAGGCAAGGGAGAGGAGGCAGGCATGTGATTCTGGAGACAAATAAACACAATTAGCTGTGCTAGAAACAAACTGAAAAGACTCAGTGGGAAGACTCAGCTGCTTTCAGCCAAAAGAAAAAAACCAAAGGGAAATTCATTTTAAAAGAAACCTTTTACTTCCCCTGGTATTCACTGTCCAAAGTTAGTGTGCTTTCTGCCCAGTCCTTTTCACTGTGCAGTGATTCAACATTTCAAACACTGTCACAATAGTGACTGACTGCTTTATCAGTTTTATTGTCCAAACACAACCCACTAATATTTCAGGGAAGTCCTTTTGTTCCTAGAGATGACAATTCCAAACTTTTCACAGCCACAGTGGCACCAAGTAGACCCAATTTGCAGCAAGGGTCAGGTGACAGAAACCAATAGTCATGTCCCTGGAGTTTGCTCTTCTCCCAGGATCTAGTTCCACAGTGGAGGGACAAACAACAGCATAGGGGTCTTGCAAAAACCACAGAACTATCGGATGGGCTCCTTAGGGCAACCTGGGTTTGAATACTGACTGCCACTGGCAGGCTGGGTGACCATAGGCAAGTAATTTAACTTCTTCATGTTTCACTGTCTTTATTCCATAGAATAAAGATATAATGGTACCTGGCTAATAGCGAAATTTAAAGAATTATAGGAGTCCTTATCTTCTAAAAAATACATTCTGAAATGCTCATGAATAACAATATAATGTCTGGTTTTTGTTTCAAAATCATCTAGACAAGGTACCTACAAAGGAAACTGGCAATGAGTGATCACTGATTAAGCTGAATGATGAGTACATGAAGCTTTTTTATACCTTTCCTTCCACCACTGTCTTTTTGAAATTTTCTATGACAGAAAGTTTGAGAGAGAAGGCAATACACATAAATGCTGCTAGTACAAAGTATGTGCCCAATAAACGCAGTGAGTTCAGAGTCAGAAAGGATTTGATGACACTGTTTCTTGGTCAAAGAGGCTCAGAGATTGCATCCTGCCTCTCTAGAGACATGGGTGCCTTGTGGGGACAGTGGTGTTTGGTGGGGGAAGTAGTTTGGGCAGATGCACTGGGAACATCCCCACATCCCCATAACCCTAGGCCATCTACTAATGGTCCAACCTTTTCACCATCAAAACTGCTTCACATTGATTATTAGTTTTCTATGCTTGGAAAGTTTTCTAAAATAGCCACATCCGTTCAAAATCCATTGTCATATATATATATCAGTCAGATAAATGTTATCACAAGCCAGAGTTTCAAGTCAGCTTTAGATGACCTAGTGGGTGGCTCCAATCTCAGCACCTCACCCAAGCTACAAGCAAGTACTTCTATGTTTTGATGGCCTGTGCCACTACTTGACAGTTTTGTAGCCATGTGAATGAAAAAAAATGTTCAATACCCCTCCCCCACCCCTTGGCTCCCATCTCCAGCTCTCTGCCTCCAGTAGATATATAAAAATTCATATTCTGCCCAGAAACTCCTAGTTTCTGAATTCCATACACTGGGTAATACCAGGATACTTAAGACACCCCACCCTGATCAACTTCAGGCTAGGTATGCATTCTGAGGGAATCCTTCATTAAATCCAAACTCATCTGCCTGCCCTGTGCCTCCTCATAAACCAGGACTCTGCCATCCCAGCTCAGACACTGACTAATTGTAGTAGCCTATGGTATCTTCTTTCTAAGGTTGTTTCAGGGATTAGAGACAATGTAAATAAGGTACATTGCACAATGCCTGGCACATAGTAATTCCTTTATATGTAATAGCTGTTGTTTCTCTAGGCCTCTATGTAGGATGAATATATTATTAATTACCTCCTTCAGAACTTAGTTAATATTTGGACCCAGTGACTCTCCAGACCATGAACTACAACACAGTCACATAATTATAAACAGCTGAATATTTTCTTTCTCATCCATGTGAAAAAGTAATGCAGCTGCCTGCATTCAATCTTCTCCTCCATAGAGCTCATGCATAGGGAACTATATTGACATCAGTACCTACACAGTATCTCTGATTCCCTCTTCTTCCATAAATGCCTGGTGCCAAAATCTTTTAAATTTAAAACAAATTATAAGAAGTCATCCAATTCAAATCCAACCAGGCCATTCATTCTTATTACCATCATGAAATATTTACTGAATAACCACTGTATGTGTGTAGAGAGGCTCAATGGATAAGTGTAAACAATGAAGTTGAAATTCTTCCAGCAAGGACTTCAGTAGTAATCCAGGTTTCTCTAGAGAAATTTAGAGTTGCTGTGAAAAAAATTTTTCTTTTAGTAAATTTTTTATTGAAATAGTTTATATCATAGTTATATATAAGATCTCACCTGTCTACTCTGAAATCTGTATTTTAATCGTACCCAAATTCAACATACTGTTTCATTTTATCCTGATTTGTTTTTCTTTGTAGCAATTTTCACTACATGAAATTATTTCCTGATTAACTTTTTGATTGCCTGTCTCCTCTGATGGAAAACCTATTACATGAAAACAAGAATCTTAATCATTCCTGGGTATCCAACACCAAGTTTATCATGGGCTCTTGAAAAATGTTTTTAAGGAATTATTAATTTCTTTTTCCTTTCCCCAAACATACAACTGCAAAAGGGAATTTAGAGCTGAAATCCTGTCCTGTGTATTCCTAATGTAGCTGAACACTGCGCCCTAGGACAAAAGACAGAGTATAAATAAACACATAACATGTGAAGTGGGCTCATGTGATATGAAAAGAAATGGAGCTGTTTCCTCAGGGGCCTTAAGCACAAAACCATAAGATTTTCTTGTTTCTCTCAAAGTAACTAACAGGGTACTAGGCACTTACAAAGCGGTCATGAAATTCTTATAGATGAACTGACAATTTTCCTGTTTGAATCCTACTTCTGCTGGTCTGGTATGTTCCCTTTACTCCTTCCAAACTCTGATCCCTTTTTTCCCACTTCTCCTGAAGTATTTCTCTGCCAGTGACTCTACAGTGCCAATATCTAAAACACAAATGTGCCAGATGAGGGAGAACGTTAATGATCCTATGAACCGACACCTACAAAGCAGAGAGTAAAATTATTTCTGGGAATGTGAGCTATAAACAAGAAGCAAAAATTCAGAATATTTTAAAGAGGAGAGGAAATTAAAAGGTCATACCATCCAAGAACTTCCTATTGCACTCTGAATTAATTGAATCTCTTCACCAAGTCAAGATTTAATGAATCAGTTTCTACCTCCCCAAAATGACAGTTTCAGTGACATTCTTAGTGCCTTATCATAACCTGTCTGTCTGGGTGACATTCTACTACTGCAGTCAGTTCCAGGCTGGGCTTTAGCCCATATATGAGACTAATTTTGCTTTCTAAAGTGCAGAGTTCCTAGCCATTCAAGAGAAAAATATTAATGACTTTATCTTGCTTAGTGCAGGAATAGAAAAAGTTAAGATGGGACTCCTGCTGGAATGTTTTTGGGGCAAAGTCAGATATACCATGAAAAATATAAATTTCCAATTAAAAAACTAGTCTACCTCCTACATTTATTTAACATTATCTTTCCTTTCCTCCCCACATTCTATACAACTTTACCAATTCTCTTTAGAATAGGTCTAAAAAGAAGATGAGAAGATAGTTTTCACCAAGTTTCATTTTTCACAAAACTATAATCTACAGGCAATGTTCAGCAGCATATGCATGTTTTAATTCCCTCTTTCACTGGTTTTGGTAAGTGTAGTCCTCTAGTTTCCTTACTATTTATTTATCCTAAATCTCTTACGTATTCTCTTAGACTCAAACAAAATACAGTGCTAAGGACTGGGAAAATACACAGCTTCCAGTGCTAAGGACTGGGCAAATACACAGCTTCTAGGTACTCACGACAAACAATACATTTCCTATCCTTTGAAAATAGAGAAGTTTTCTTTGCTTTTCTTAGTCTCAGACGACTTCACTCTGGAGGGATAAATGTCACTTTTCTTAATGTTAGCTGTGTTTCCAGACCAATAAAAACCTCTTAAGTGAATAATGCAAACCCTGATCTCCTTCAAATTCTTAGTCCTGAGAAGCAGGGAATGGTTAAAAACAGGAACCAGCTTAGTCTGGAAAAGGAGGCAAACCAGACTTCTCCAGAGGTGCTCGTCTTGAAATCTCCCTTATATGGTAGATTCATATTCATTGCAGCTATTCATCCATCCATCCATCCATTCAATAAACCTGTTCTGATACCATATTGAATCTTCCTTACATAGAAAAAGGATAATTTACTAGTTCTGCAGATGGCTTGGAAGCTTGTGGCCTCCCAGATAAACAGAAAAGTCTTCGTTAAATCCTAGATTACGTCAGCATGACCATCCAACCCAGCTGACTTCCCCATCTCTGGGGAAATATAGTTTCTGAATGTCACATGGGAAAACGTGATGTCTTAAGTCTTTAGCTTGAAGCTTCTAAGTAAGTAACCAACTAGCATTCATACATGACCTGAGACTGTCCAGGTGGCTATAACCCTTTGTACAGACAAGAAAGCATGTTACTTTCCCTGCCTATCATTGAAGCAGAGTTTCATCTCTAAAACTTCCCTTCAAACTACAGATGTAGGAATAGTGACTATATTTCTGTTCATCATTCTATCCCCAATATTTAGCATAGATGGGGCCCTTAATTACAATGAATGAATGAATGAATGAATGAATGAATGAATGAACGAACGAACGAACAAGATAGCCTTCAGTTTCCAGACTACTGAGAATTCCATCAAGCTCTCATTCTACAAGATTTACTGTGTAGCCAGGACAACTCAAGTCACATCACAAATTTCAGCAATTCATGGCATTAAGTATCATAAACCACTGGTACAATATTCCATACCATAAATCTGGGCAGCAGAGCGAGCTCTCCTCCATAACCACTGGGAAGTGGAGACGTCCAGCCACACTTTTAAAAAGGGAAGCTGAGTGAAAACTACAGAAACTAGGGTGACAAGAACTGAATGCTTGTGTCTCCCAAATTCTTAGGTTGAAACCATAAAAACCAATGTGATATTTGAAAGGGAACTTTAGGGAAGTAGTTACTTTAGATGAGGTCATTAGGGTGGGGGTCCCCACATTGGGATTAGTGTTCTTTTTAGTAGAAGAAGGGAACTCTCCTGCTCTCAGGACCTGCCCTTCTTCCTTCCTAGTACCCTGTAAGGACACACACACAGCAGGAAGGCAACCAGCTGATACCAGGAACAGGGCTCTCTCACTCAGAACTGAATCTCTGACACTTTGATCTTGAATATCTTAGTTTCCAGAAATGTGAGAAGTAAATTTCAGTTTTCTTAAACCACAGTCTGTGGCATATTCTAATGGCAGCACAAGATAAGATATACAACCTTTAAAAAAAAAAAATTTCCCTGTTATTTAAATTGCCCTAGAGAGTCTAGAAGCTAGGGAAATGCTAACAATCCAGTACTGAATAAAGAACACAATAAAGAACACAAGGAAAATAATTTGGACTTGTTGTCTGAATCCAGCTCTGCTCCTTGAGCAAGTCACAACCTGTCTAAATCTGAGTTTCCTTATCTGTGAAATGGGGTTAATAACAGTACCCATCTCACAGAGTTATCCTGAGAATTAAATGAGATGGTGTAAATATATTTAACACCAGTCATTGCTCAGATAATCATAATAATGATGATGATAATTATGGTGCTAAAAATAATAACTATGATACAATATAATAAATATAATACAAATAATTATGACATTCAACTTGCTTTATGCTTGTCCAGTACTTTTTTATAGGACCTGCTATTCAGATGAGACAGAAAAATGCAATGGAGAGAACACCATAGCAGTAACCAGAAGACTCAGGTTTGGGTCCTTTTTGCCAGCACAATTTTTCACCCACTTCCATTCCTAGTTTCTCTTATCTGTGAAAAAAAAAAAAAAATCTACATGACGATATCTACCCACTAGATCTCACAAGGTGCAGCTATATTGCAAAAGTTGTATTTGTCAAGGCAGATGAAAACACGAAAAGAACTATTCTGCAAATGCATGCAAAGAGACACAGAAAAAGGCAGAATTTTATCAGTAGCTATTAAATACTTCCAAGTTTCTAGAATAATATTTTTCAAATATTTGGGACTACAATTCATTGGAAGAAACACATTTTTACATCGCAAGCAGAAAGAAAATCATCACTAAAAGAAAAAAATTATTAAAGCAATACCTGGGTTACTTTGACATTTTAAATTTGGTCCTCTTCTTTTATCCTTTTGCTTTCTTTTGTTAAAAATATGTAAGCCATTGATTTCACAAGGCATAGCCCTGAACTTCACCACTTACCAGGCATCATCATCTTTTGAAGAGCATTTTAAAAATTCAATGCCCAGGCCCTGCTTACCAAGACTGAATCAGTGGTTTGCGTGGGGGCATCATCATTCTTAGACAGTCCTATGTGAGTCTATAGTACACGGAGCACTGAGAACCACAGAAATAATGGCTTCTGGCTCACAGCCTGAAACACCACCGCATTATGGCATTATTTATGTTGGTCTGCTACACCCTCTGCCCCAGGAATGCTACCCCTGGCACCCCACTGGCACTCTGCTGGTTGCTGAGTGTATTACTCACTCCTGTGGTTCCAGTGTGTATGGGCAAACACAGCATGGAATGAAGATCAAAGGGGAGGCCTGCTTTCTCCATTGAGATGGCCTGGCCGGGAAACCGGTAAAAACCAGTTAATTTGGAGCATTTTGTTTAAAGTGAAGGGACCATTAAAAGAATTTTTTTGCTAGAATCAGGGGGGGTCAGGGGAAAGTAAAGGGAAACTGCCAGGCACTCAGGCTCCCAACGGGGCTTAGAGACAAGCCTGTCTAGGCTATCTCCATTCTGAGAACCTCATTCCTCTACACAGAGAGGTGTGGGGCTGTCCTGTTCACCTGGCTGGAGTGATGTCAGTGTACAGACAGCTGCCAAGCAAAACCAAGGCAGAACGCAGGAGAGCATAGGATGTGAAGCCCAGGAGGACAAAGTCTGTTTCCTATCCCTCTCCATCTCCTACAGGTACCTACCTGAAACATAGAGGACTCTCACAAAAGGCTGCACATTTCATGAAACATCTATTTCAGAGCAACCACAACTGTTTGACTGAAATTAAAATGAAATTATTTTCCTATATTTTTCTATCTTCCTAACTTATAATGAATAAAATTTCTAAATCTAAACAAATAATTTTGATATTTATGAAAGAGCTGAGAGATGAGGATTAGGCTACTTTTCATGATCACTTAAAAAACAAAGCAGATGGGAGGGATGAGCACAAGAGATTAAGATGATGGTTCATGGGTGACATGGTGGTGAGAGATCCTTGGGGTATACAATGATGTAAAATATATATATGTGTGTGTGTAATCAATAAAAAAAAAGAAAACAAAAACAAAAAACAAAGCTGAACAAAATTCAAATTTAATGGAAACAAATGTTCCTCCTTTCTAATACATGCAAAGAGAACAGAGTTATTCCATCAAAATAATATTTTAGTGAGTGAAAGAAAAATGATAGGGGAAACGCTTAAATGTTTTTTACTGCAGACTTTGAACCAGCGTTTTTTGAATACACAGTCAATGCTAATTTAAAAAACTGAATTCAAATAAAGTAGCTAGCTCTGGTGACTTGTAAGGTCACTCTTCGACACTCCTAAGACCAGTAGAGTAAAAACAAAATGTTCATACTCATTTGCAAAGGCCAACTGAAGGGAATATCATTATCTAAGAAAATTTAAAATATGCACATGGATTTGAAGGAATTTTAATATAAAACTATCAATAAGTGATTGAAAGCAAAAATAGCTAAACTACTGAGCACTTATGTCAGGCACTGAACTTGCTGTTCTATGTGCATAAATCTTATTTATTCTTCATCACAGATCCATGAAGTACATACTCATTAGCATCTGTATTTTAAAGTCAGAAAATTGAGTTCCAAAAATATGGAATCACCTGCCAAACTTCACAGCTAGCTGAAGCAAGCATCAAATCACATCTGAAGCACACTGTTATATATAACCTGAAAAAAATTGAGAATTTAGGAAAATAATGGAAGAAAAGTGCTATGTTAAGGTTAACTTTTGATATTGTGTGGCATGGAATCCCAAAACTGTAATGAATTTTCAGAAATCATTCTCTTTTCCATATTTCTGTATAGATTTTTCCCCATAAAAACTCATATTACCTACATATGAGTTAAGTGACTTCTTGGGTATCCTTTTGTATGTCAACAAATCTTTGCTGTATAAATACCACACACTAACCAATTGCGCCACAGGAGCTCCGGTCTTTGCTTGTTTGTTTTGTTTTCTGTAAAAATGTGCGCTGATGGAAACTGCTTGGTAAAGAGCAGATGGAAGGGGAAAGAGTGACTTTCTCCAGTCCAGCAGATGATAATGTAGTAGGATCAAGTTTTTTACACTCATGTCGGTGCATAAACAACCAAATGAACACTGCACTTCAAAGTAATTACTTTCCAGTCCTACACACATGCACCATACCTTTTACTGGATATCTCTTCTAGCACTGCTAGCCCTTCAAGAGGACTTTCATTACTTTAATGGGCATAGCCCATTATAACCTCAATTCCCCACCACAGAAGCTGAAGTTGGCCACACATGGTGATTGGCTTTTTCCCAACTGAGGAAGGTTTGCCATTACAGAGGCAATTCAGTAAATGTGTTGCAAACTCTGAAAGCAACTCCAAAGCGGGAGTTCCAACATTATTCTCAGCAATGACAGCATCACTAGAATTGGTAGACAGCTTGCCAAAACGAGGTTTCTGAGAGGAAGAAATACTTATTTGAATGCATAAATACTGGCATATTTAACATTTGGATAAAGAATTGGAAGAATCAGCTAGCTTCATATCCAAGTGAATAATTATGCTGTAGGAATAATGATAATGCAGATTTTGGTACAATGTTATAAATAAGATTATAGCCTGAAAATGCCATCAATAAGATTATGGACATCTTCCCTTAATGAAAAAAAGTATCCTATAATGATACTTATAAATTAATAAATCACCTTACTTTTAACTTGCATTAACTCACGTAATAAGAAAGGGTTCAGCCAATGTTAACTGCCATCATAGTTCTTGTTTCTCCCAAACCCAAATCTCAACATATGTTAGAAAATGAACCTATCTATAGAACACAAAGGAAAAGGGGGGTGCTTCTCACTCCTCCTACCCCCAAAGTCAGGAACCTCCTAGTGGAGAAATTCACTTAAAAGGATTCCTGGGCCCTGGTCTTCCTGAAGTAACTTTTAAACCAAATAATTAAACTAATTATACATAATTAATCATGCAGCATAAGTTAATATAAGACACTCAAGACTACTGAGCTAATGAAAGGGAGTTTGAGGCCCAAGATAAAAAGAAAAATCAGACAATGCTCTGGTCACTTGTTTATCTTTAGACAGCTTGGCCAGCCATCCACTAGCGTCCTAAGCAGCCTAGTTTCCTGCATGTGACCTGGTCAAGGGTACAGCAGCTCAGGGGTGGGAGAGACAGGACATATTAAAAAGGTGGTCAAGGGCAGGCCATGCAGGTAACTTCTTACATTAACTTCAGCAAAGGGTGTCCTCACTAGTACAATTCAAAACTGTACATTATTCCTTCGTAGGCAATGCATATGAGGCCAGTCTGTGTGTGGGCACTGCCAACTTTGCTCCAGTTAGTTTTTACTCGGAAAAATCTCTCACAGAGTATAGGAGAATAGGGATTAAGTAGCACATGTGAAAATAAAAATTATGCACACCTAGGTTATGAGTTATATATCTAAACCACACAAGAAGATCTCACTTGTATGTTTGCTATTTGCCTCTATATGCCTTTACGCCTAGATTCTTCTCATCAGGTCCCTGGGTAAAATCACTTCGAACCCAACTCAGCAATCTAGGCTGCAGGGAAATCTGTCCGGGCCTTGGGTCTTCCCCTTCTAGGTCTGGGCCTGAGGACTCGCAGCTGCAGAAGATGCAGCGGTTCCCCCAACCCTCCCCCC